>CAJRST010004446.1:3501618-3525908 GCA_907169785.1 Menidia menidia
ACACCTCTTGACACTTCTGCTACAGGACAAAGCTGTAGCCAATAAATCAGAATAAAAATGATCTTAATCCCTTTTGATTAATATTTTAAAAAAGCATAGCTTTTCATCCATCCATTATCGTTACTGCTTATTCCCTAATGGGATTGGTCGAGAGGCGGGGTACACCCTGGACAGTCCGCCAGTCCATCGCAGGGCCACACAGAGACACACAAGGACAAACAACCACACACACTCACATTCACATTCACATCACTTTACATTTGACATAATTCGTAAGCCTATTTATGTCTAATTTTGGAAGATGACAATCCATCTTTGGTACACATCAATATGTGCAATTTCTTCTTTTGCTCTTGTTGAAAAACTTAGTTGTGCAATAAAGACTGAACATTTTTTAGATGCATGTTTAAGTTTTGTGTGTGTGCATGCACGCGTTATGTATGGGTCTATCTGAAACTAAACTTAGATCTTTTTTAAAAACTTAACAGTAGTTTGATTGGTTAGGCTAAGATCTTGTTTTTAATTTATTTTCATTTTGTTTCATTCTTTTGTTTGGTACGTTGGTATTAAATAATTGTATTGTGTTTTTTTAACACACATTTATAGATTTCATACACATATTTTCATTAAGGAGTCATGGCATCAGACCAGCTATCTAATAACCAGGAGAATTATCACTGTACCAACATTCCAAATATTGGTCTGTCAAAGTTCCAAAGTTATTGTCAAGTACCTAGCAAATCCTATAGTATGTATTCATTTATGCTCTTTGGTGTACTGAAAGCAATGTTTTCCTGAGTGCCAAACAACTGTGTGCACTGTTCCCCCCTCCTGCGTTCTAATTTAACTTTGAGACCCTGTTGCTAAAGAAAAAGTTGTTTAAACCCCTTAAGCACCTGCTACAATTATTTTGAAGCATGCTTTTAAAAAGTAGCAGCTCATAGAGGTTGTTGAACGTCAGTGTATTGATGTTAGAAATGAATTCCATGGTGTGGATGATGCGGTGTTGTTATCTTGTAATCTTTTCCTCTTCCGTTCGGCATATGGTGGAGATGAATGTGTGAAGGTGTTCCAATTACAAGTATAACAAAATATGTACCAGTCAGAGAAGTGTTAAACTGCGAATAAAGCAACACATCACAGAAATCCAGGCTTTGCAAAAAGGCGTGTTAATCTTCTAAAAGCACGCCAACACTCTTTGGCTCTGATGTGAGGATCCTGAACTCTCCTGACCTAAGTGTGCTGACCTCAGATTGGACCTTAGAATGCTTCTCCAAGTCTGTGATTTACTTTTTTTTTTAAACTTCCAACTTCAAAGTCTCACTCTAATAAAAGCCCTTTCTTATCTTTCCTCATGAATTTTAATACAGAAACACAGATTATATTTCTGTAGATGCTGCAAAACCAGAGGAAAAGAAATTGCCAAGATCCAGATTGTATGCATTCTAAAGAACTCTTATTGTTTTTCCATGAATATGTCAGGAGGTCTGGCGGTGAATAAAGTAAAATGAAATTCTCCCTTCAAGGTGGAGGGGTAAACAAGGTGAATCCCAAAACATGGTGGTGCAAATTCACTTTCATCCAGGTCAGGGTAATCCTAAAAGATTGAGTAAACAGAACTGGACTTCTTCTTGGTTGTTAAAGATGTTTCACCAGTTCTAAATTAAATGGTGGGGAGTATCAACTCAAGAACAATAGACAGTCATTAAAATCAAATATGTCATTCTCATTTAAGGATTATGATATGCTTCTATTTTTCCATGATCTGATTAACATAACTCTACCTTTGGCAGTAAATTGCTAACATTATTGTACTCTGGTAATGAGTGGAAAACATTATCTTTAGTGTTTGTTGAGGGAAAATATTCATGATCATCTTAATGTAACTGTCAAAGTAAAGTTAATCTCTTTGTTTCCCAAATATCAAACTTAAAATATGTATTTGTTTGTATTTTTAGAGGACGGTATGACAGCCAAAAACTCTTGCCCAAAGTTGTCTTTGTTGGAAACAGCTGCATATTGCGTCAAACTGCTCTGTTGTGTTGTACTGGGGGATGATGCCTGTTTGTCTTGTTTAATATTCCCAGAAGATCGGATGCTCTCAATTTTCCATTTTTTCGTGTCAGTGGCAAAGGGTCACCTTGTCCTTGAAGATAAAATCAAGTTGCACTTAGCCACCGAGCTCCTGTTCTACTTTTGGAAACCAGCTCAGGGACCGGCGAGAGCATCTTTGCTAACACAACCATAAACGGCTTGGGAAATGACTGGCAATCTGCAACTCGAACGCACCATATACAGTCTTTGTTTTGGTTTTTTGCAAATAGCGAAGACTTAAAGCCGCCTTCTGGCGCTGTCGTCTGTTCCCCGTTGGCTTTTTTTCTGGTTCATATATAACTGCGAAAATAAAGCTGTTTTGTTCTTTTCTTTTTTTTTTTTTTTTTCAACTTTGTTTCAAATAGCAATTTCTTGGATTTCCAGTGCTCAATTACTGACCCCTGAGAGAAAAGGATGGAAGATTGCAAAGAAAGCAATAACCCTTCCCCCCATCTCAGTGGAGGTTCAACTCATTTTCGACAGTTTCGCCCCCTTCGGAGTAATGGCGTTCTCTGGAAAGGCCCATATGCCACAATGGATGTGTGATGATATGATTTGGCATGTGAGTGCATGTGTGTATCGGGCGCCACCGCTGCTACTCAGCACACCATTTAGATTACTTTCACCTCATCAGCCCACATACACTCAGCTCAGCCCTTTGGGACGTTCTCTCGTGAGGGAAGATGTTTTTTTATGGTGCGCGCCACATATATGTGCCTCACGGCGTGGGTTTTGTCTGCGTGACGTGAGATAAGGAAGGAGGAAGAAGTAATAGAAAAGGACGCTGAGGATGAGGCGGACAGAGCGGGCTGTGTAAACACGGAAAATTGTGGACTTGTGGTGTTTCGGTGTCTCTCTTACATTCGAAGTGCATGCAGATCTTCTGATCTGAAGTGTGTGGCTTGAAAAAAAACTTTCAAAAAGCATTGCCCAGAAACCATAACAATCTTCATTATTAAGTTTCTAATCTTTTAAACAGAAGGTACAAATCTGTTCAAAGTCACTACCCCCCCATAACTCCTATTATATACACTGTACTTAATCTGTATTCTTTGTATTTTGTATTTATTTATTTATTTATTTATTTTTGCTTAATTTAATTTAATTTAACTTAATACTTTCTTTTGCTGCTGGTAACCTTAATTTCCTGAGGGAGTCTTCCCAAGGGATCAATAAAGTACCGTCTAAGTCTAAGTCTAAGTCTAAGTCTAAGTCTCTAGTTCCAGCATTTGTTGCTCACTAAAAACACAGAATCATATTCTGTGATTCTAATACATGCATAAGTTGATCTGCTAAACAAATCCTTTTATCACTCACAAGTTTTTAACGTAACACATCCTCTAAATATTTTGTCAGTCAACAATCCATACACCAGAAGTAATATATGTCTATCAGTTTACATAAATAAATTGTGTCCAGTGAGTAACACAAAGCAGTAAATCAATATGACGCTGGACTAAGAGCTCACACTTACACAAAGTGCTAACTTCAGTCTGGTCGCCATCCTCCAAGGTTGAAAGCAGAGCTATTCCAGGGTGGGTTTCACATCACATTGAAAAAAAAATAAAAAAGTAATACTTTCTGTTACAGGCTCATGCTGCTCTCACCTCTAAATGACACTCACCCCCTTGGTGGCTGTCCAGACTTTGTCCAGATTTGGAACATTTGCATGCATAGTTGCGACTCTTCCCCTCATTATGCGTATTATTTGAACCTGGCGGGACGGACAGCATCACTGGACCTGTCAAGAGGCTGGTCGAAATAATGAATACACATCATTCACTTAGCGGCCCCTAATAGTTTTTATGTCCAGCCATCCTGTACAGCATGCACTTGATAGAGCAATAAACAGGAGGAATTCATTTTTTAGACTTTAACACCTTCATTCAACACACACAGAGCTTTAATAGTTTCAGTTTCTTTAAGAATACACCTTTGATTGGCTGTTTTGTAAAGGATCCCAGAGAACTTGAGCGTGCTTGTTGTCCAAGCTCATTTACTGATTTCTCTTGTGTGATTCTTTTTATGGATACGCAAACAGGGAAAAATTGATTCGCCCTCAGCTTTGTTCAGTTTGAACCAATGAGCCACTTCATGCCTGCTGTTTTGAGAGAGAATTGACCGGTGTTTGTTCTGTATTCACCCCGTATCATTCATGCCTCTATCAATCCACTTATTTTTGGGAACCCATTTAGATATTTGTTGATCACTTTCTACTGACTTTTAACTACATCTAAAAAAAGATTGGCAACTTTTCAAACTAATTTTAACCATGCTGTTTTCAGAAGACTGTCTTTAAGACATCTAGATAACAAACAGGCTAACAAACAATAAAGGTGTCATATCTGTACATCTCCACAAAGATGAGAATACTTTGTGCACTCCAAATTAAGGGGCAAGTGACCATTAAGTGACCAAGCTGATGGTCAATCTGACTCATCTGCAGTCTGTCAGTGACAGCTTGAGGGGACCGAGCTGCATTTCATCATATACAATCCAGTTTTATGGCAAAACATATTGATGAGCACAGGAAAAACATTATATAGATTTGTGTCCATTTATACAATATTATTAAGATTTTTTTTTTTTACCATTTAGCAGAATTGAAATAAGCATCTAAAGTGGAAACACAAAAGCACCACATTTTCAAACAAATGTGGCAGAAGAGGATGGCTTTGCGCACAAAGCTGAAGATACAAGTTTATTCACATTGATTTAGTCAGGTATAACATATAATTACGCATCCAAAAGCCATTTTCATGAGTTCTTTCTTATTGTTTTGTTTTTTTAACGGGACATAATTAATTAGGCTGCATGCCCTGTTTAAGTTTTTTGGTCGCCGGATAAATAAAAGAAGAAAATTAGCATTTTCATCAACTCAAAGTTGCGCTTTCCAGGCAACATGATTGTAATCTGATTCTTTGGGAAAGAGTGATCAATTTTCAGAGCGCGCCGCAGCGTTTAGTTGTTAACAACTGTCTCTTTCATACAAGGAGAGGCATTTTGCACCAAAACACTCAAGCTGTGTCTGAAGCTGACACCATTCTGAAATTACAGTACGCTCATCTTACTGACATATTCACTCAAAAGGATGTCACACAATAGCTCATTGTAGCCGATAATGTTGCAGGATAGACACTCTCTGTTACACTGCAGAAAAGCATTTCTTTGTTGCTTTTTTACAATTCTGTAACAGCAGGCTGCGTGCTCACAGTTTTGCATAATCCAGGAATATTTTCAGAAATGTGTGCCTCTGAAAACAAACAAACAAACAAACAAAAAACTGTAGTGATGACATGCCGGCAATACTCTGACAGATGGCATGGTATACCATTAAAGGTCTAAGTCCATAACAAACCATCTGTTGCACCCGCTTCATTCAGGAAATTCTATGTTTCGTCTTCTAATACGCATTGATTTTTATCCACTTTTTCATCAGTTTTGGGGGGAAGGCAATTCATGGCTAGAGCCAACCTCATTGCAGGACCATAACCATCAAGATAAGACTCCCTTACTGGAATCCTCTGGAATGGCATCAGAAATCAATACTGAAGTAATAAAAAGGCTAAATCTGATACTTTGATGTGCGTGCTGTTAGTTCATTGAACGAGCTGAGGGTGAGAACACTGGAATATGTCAGTTTTCCAAACCTCTTCTTAACATTTAGCTGGACTGGACTCTAAGCTATGCTTAATGTGGCAGATCCAGACCAGTGATGTGGATTAAAGTTTAAAACTCAAAATGACACCTGGGAATTTCACCCAGGGATTAGGCACTTTTTAGAATGATAAACATTCACACCAAACTTGTTTTACTTAGAATAGTAGACATTTTCTATCCCAAAATTTATTAGACAGGTGTAATTAAAACAATTAAGAAACGGTTGTTAAAATCTAGCAGGAGTGGAGAGACAGCTTCAGGGGTGCAAGACAAGTGAAGATCACACCCCAGCACACACATCACACTCACAAGCACCTGGCTGTACAACCAAAAACCCAAAAGGTGAAACACACACAGCACATCAGGAAGACTCCACCACCACAAATGCACAGCCCACCACTAACTGCAGCTGTCAGCCAGTGAAGGGAGAGAAACACTGTGAAATTAAAGGTACAAAAAAGGGAGCGCTTTCAAGCTGTTGATCATGAATCCTGATTAAAAGTCAAAATAAGGTAAATAAGCAAATATTTCAACAAAACAATATATTCATAACTTTGAGATAAAAATGAAACATTCCCGTCACACAAAGAAATCCGAACATGTTGAAGATATATGTATGTAAAAGCAGTTGTTGCTGCTGCTTTTGTTTTTCTCTGTCTGACTGAATCGATACTCATTGTTCAAATATGGCAAAAGTAACAAGACATGACTATTAAAAAAAGATGAAGCACAGCTTTACAATTGGCTTTTTAAAAAGGACAAACCTCTAAGTGGAACGCTACTCTTGGATAAGTGTCTCCCTTCAGATTTAGTTACTTTCAATAAATACTGCATAACTTTTAGTGGAGACGCATAATTACCAAACGAATTAATCTCCACGTAGCAGCAATGTAGTAAATAAATGTGCATCTATTATTTCCTCTGTGTTTGTACCATCATAAATAAGACAAGTTTTCATTTAAAACTATTAATGCTTAATCGAGAGAAACGTCAACAGCAAAGGAGGAACAAACGCACAAGTACATTAGTGAAGAAAAAGTCTAATATTATAAACTAAATTTATTTCGAGAGCAAACCAGTGAGCATCAAAACCAAACTGTGACTAAATAAAATTGTTTTATATTCTCACCTCACAGGAGATTCTCAATGCCATTTTATAACTCTGTATTATTCTGACAAACAGTGGCCCTTATGTCAAAATTACCTTTTGAGGCTTTTCAACAAGGCCAAACGTCATTTAAAAACTTGTCAGATTGTCAAAGAAGAAATTAATGTAGAAAGTGCAATTGTGACACAAGGTGACAAAATAAAGCAAAAATTATATTTGAACAAGAAAACTTACTGGTCTGTTTTCAAAAGGTGCTGTTATTCTGTGCTGACAATGCATACTGCCAAACTATTGTTTTAGACCCGAATCATTTTATTAATTCTTTAAAAAAGTGCAGATGGAAACCATTGCTATGAAGTTGAAGGTATATTTTATCATGGAAGAGAGAGGTCTGAATGAGAAGAAATCCCATTATGTTAATTATGAGATTATATTCAATTGAATCAATGACAGGAAAGAAACACTTCATTTTATCAGTTAAATCTGCATCAGGGCTCAGACAGACGTAAAAACAACAAAGGCATAAAATACACTTAATTATATATGGCTAATTGCCAACATCCATGATTGCTGAACAAAATGGTCTACAAAAGAATTCAAATAATGCTGGAGAGATAGAACTGGCCAGATGACGTTTTAATTGAAATCCCAAAATGTGTTACAGCCGTTTAAAAGCTGTGAAGTCTGGCTGAGTTTCATAAAATCCCCCTCCTGGAATGTCATTAACTTTCATAATAGTTTTTACACGTTTATATTTAATCCTTCAGAAATAATTAATCTCTCGGCAGGTATCAAAGTGTGTCAGTCATGTAACTGAACAATAAATGTGATGATTGAAATGAGAAATTTTGACAGGTATTTGGCTCTGCTCTTTGATTTTACTTTTTAAGTTTTGTAATGGTTTTTATTAAGGCAGGTGGAAAACATTTTGTGAAGACCATTGTGCATGGACCCAAGATACAGGACACCATTGAAAAAAGTCCAAACCTTAATTCTGGCCACTGACCAAGACCTGCAGTTTATTTTCAGGCTAAAAAAAACAAAAAAAACAAGACACGCTATCAAGACCACAGCTTTATTCAAAATGTCCAAATGATCAAAAGTAAAACAAGACAGTAAAGAACAAAGAGTGCACAGGTAAGGAATGTCAGTTAACAGAAAGCTCCTATTTCCTTAACAACCCTTTTGAATGACAGATTAAATGCTAGATTTTGTAGCGAAACAAAGGGTAGGAGGGAAAACTCACAGTCATGCAAATGACAAAACACTTGAGAAATAAAAGAGAAAATGACAAGTTTCCAAACCATGAAACTGTACCTGCTTGGTATTTAAGCACAGTGGGGTAGGATTTCAAGCAAAAGTCAGAATCTGACACAACTAGTCAGTCATATAAAATGAATGTGGTCGACTTTGGACTTATTATTCCTGTATATGTTTGTCTTGATACTGAAAAGATCAGTCGGATGAGTGGTGAAAATGCCCGACGGGGCCTTAACGCGTGCCATTGTATCACTCGACTCTCCGAGGTCTCCCAAGTTTACACAATGGCAATTACTGGGTTGTAAAAGGACACCAAAGTGGGAGCAAACAACACTTTTGGCTCATCGGAAAAACGGGAGGGCAGCTCGAGTGAAACGAGACCCTCCGATTATTTAGCCCGCGAGCTGTTAGCGCGATGGCTTTTTAATCGTTGCTAATGGAGTTCCCACTTGCATAAGCACCCTGTGGGAGTTCAGAGAGTGACTTTGGTCCACTCCCTTCCCTCCACTCTCTCAGTCCATCTATCACTTAATGATATCTTGCCTCACATACTCCTTTTTTATTTTTTTCTGGTATCCCGTTTTTTCCCCTAGCTCGCTTTTTCTCTCCCCTCTTGGACTACATTTATTACACTGGAAAAAGGAGTTGGCTTTTACTTTTAATGTGGTGCCAACTCTCTTGCCTTTTAAAAAAGAATGCAAACGCAATATTGCACTCAGCAACAGCCAAACGCCCCGGAGCAATATATTAGCTGCTGAAGTGGCTATTTAGAGTGAGAATAAATGAGTTAAGGGATGACAGGTGAGCTAAATGTTTGGAGTTGGGAACCAACTCCCCGCAGAGCCTTCTGACTTGTGCCAGAGAAAAGTTAGACAGGATGATTCTTCTCACCTATGTTGTTTTTTTTTTTTTTTTATGTAACTTTTTCCTGCTCTGCCACTCAAACCCTGCTGCAGTCTGCTGTTATGAAATGCATCCTGCTGAGGAACTGTATTTTTTTCTCCCCTCCTCTGTTGCTTCTCTCAACCTTTCCACCTGCTGGTGCCGACTGTGAGTTAGGAGCACATGAGAACTGAAAAAGCCAACTGCTTTCTGCGCCGTCCCACCCACACCCGAACCTCTCCCGCTGTTCAGCCATCCTCATACAGGTAAAACCAGGTTAGGGGCGAGGAAAGACACTGTCAAGAAAGGTACGAATGTATCAGGGAAAATCGACCTTTCTTAAACAGACAAAAAGTTAGGAATAGAAAGTTTACATGCGCATTTTTCCTATTAAAAGAAAAGTAAAGTTTGGATTCGGTTGTAAAATATTTCCTTGTCTGGCTCAGACATCTTTGGCAGGGTTTTTATCAACAAAGCCTTCGACTTGTGACTCACATTTGCGTTTTCATTCATTGTTGAATTGCTTCTTTTTTGGCAGCGCTCAGTCAAAAACAAGGCCGCTTTCCAAGAACGTGAATTGTTTTTTTCGTTTTTTTTTTTTTTATACCTTGAAAGGTACACGAGGAGGGAAATGAAGTTATAACCTCCAATGTTTGGGAGCAGCGAAGTATAAATTCCAGCTTTGTTACAAAAGCAATAATGTTTCTTTATAAGGCATGTTTGGAAAGCGCTAAAGTAGAAATAGCTGTAGCTATCCTCTGAACCAGAACTGGGGTGAGTTTATATTCGGAAAGCATTAGAAGTGTTTTTGTCTCCCTGCTTCAAACCCAGCTGCTCCACAGCAGACTACAAAGGTAGGCACTTATATGAAACGCTGACAGAAACTTCCACACATAAAGGTATCAGACCGTGCAATTTGTAAATGTTGAAATGCCTGTGCAGACATGGCAAGATATTTTTTAAAGCAATCAAAAAAACATCTCCACCCCCCCCAAGGAGCAATGACAAAATAGTTGTCCTGTATGGAATCTAGATTTTTCAAATAGCAACATAATGCAATTCTTGCCACTATTTTTTGTACAAGTGAGTGATCCCCATAATATTATGAAAGTCACATGTGAATATAAATGTTTTAAAAAAATAAATCAGCAGCCTGGGTTACTATACTTTCACTTCCAATGCTAAAAAGTGTTACAATAATCCAACACTGGTCTAAGAAAACAACAATTTAAGAGTCCTTATTTGATCACTTCGTTATCATGACTTTATCAGCAAGAAACATTTAAAAAAAAGTCTGCATTTGCACTTAAAGGTTGACTGTTTGAATTTGATTTTATTTTTTACTTTAAATGCTCTTGATCTAACCTTTGCAGAGCCAGTTTCAGCGCTCTGTAGCTGACTCAGCAATATGTTTCATGTGCCTCAGTGGGTCTGTGTCCCATGGTGCTGCAAGAACATTTGACCACAAAACAAAGTCAACCGTTTAAACCGATGCAGTTTGATTATTCCAACTTTACTTATTTTCTACTATTTGGGGGGTTGCTACAGTTCTAACAGCCAGTGTCCTTTTCCTTTTTCTTAGGGGTTGATGAAGCTTCCTGCAGGAATTTCGAGCACAGCTTGCCTTTTCCTGTATTTCAAGCTGAGAGCATGTTGGCAGATTTTGGATTGGCAGATTTCTTTTCTTTTCGGTCAGCTATAATAATACAAGAAATATCAGATTTAATAGAATCTATTTGAAGATTACCCTCTGCATTGCATTCTGGGATCTCTGTGTGGAAGTTAAAGTGCTGATGAACAAAGTAATTCATTTGGATGCAAGGGTGTTACTGATGTTTACAACTTTTGGGGTGTATTGCCCCCTCTAAATGATCTATTTATTGCAGACAGTAGCTTCGTGGTCATCTTTTCTGGTGTCCTGTTAATCTCCCAAAGCCCTCTCATGAGGCCATCCATGCTGCCCACATGTAAAGAAACACTGTCTTCCCCCTTGTAGCCATGTCTGGGAAGATTTTTTATTTTTTATCTTGTGTTCTCTTGTATCTGTGTGTTGAGTTGGACTCACCCTGCAAAAACTGATTTAGACTTCCACAGAGCGGCCCCATTCCTGAGTTGGTCTATAGATCCATTACATTTCGATGGGATCAAGCCCCAGAGTTGAGTCTTTTATGTCGAATGTGAGCCAGGTCTGTAGAAAATGAGCTGTTTGTGTATTACAATTCATGAAGACCAGACAAAAAAACAAATGTAGAATAGGCCGTGTAATGTTTGAATACAATAGAATCAGTGTTTCTTTTTAACTGTAATTCCTGCTTTGTTTCTTGCTGTATTTAGATCAAACATTTAGCTCGGCCAAATTGTATGGAAGGACGTCTGACAGTCTGGCAGCTTTGGAAAAATAATGAGGGTTACATGTTAAATCTGGCATTGTGACTATAAAATGAATTGGTAAACGTGTAAACTGTGACCTCTTAAATTCAGATTTGTTACCTTCTGCAGTTGAAAACGTGAAAAACCTCAAACCACAAGTCCTGAAAGTCATTTCTATTCCAACCACTCTAGGCTTCTATAGAATTCACTGTCCTATGATTGTAGGGAGAATTTCCAGTCCAACTGGGAATGCAAAATGACAACACTGGGAACACCTCACTAAAGCAAGTAGAACTTCTTTTTCTCTTTAATAGCCTGGACAATGGGATCCCAACCTTAAGTAACCCAGCTGTACTTTTAAAGTCCTGTAATTCAAGATATATGCTGTAATCTATTTTAATAATCCACCCATATGTCTCATGGCAGCCATATTGAATATCCTCAAGGAATATACTTGATATGTGCTCAGAGTCCATATCTGTTACATCATCTTGACTGCTGTACCGAGATATTAGAAATCCATACACTCGAAATATGATGTATGACTTAGCTGCTGTAGAATTGACTGGGGCTTTGGTGTGCCGCAGCTTTTCTTTTCTGAAGACGAGAAAAGAAGAGGAAAAAATAACAAGCTAAAGAAATCATGAATAATTTACACATTCCATACGGTGGAAAAGGTCAGACTCATAAAAAAGCTTTAAAAAAGACTATTACTCTTGATGAGAGCAGGTAATTTGTATTGGTGGGCTGCGAGTGGAAGTTAAAAATCTCAGATGGCGGTGATATGGCAGGGCTGAAGTCAATTTGTCCACATTTTTATCATGTACGTGTCACCACACCTTCATGACTGGAGAGAGATCTTCGTGTCTTATTACTTTCATCTGAGTAATTTAGCCAGGAAAGACCACACAGATGAGGGCTATTTCATTTTTTCACTTGATATTTTTCCTTTGATACTAAAGATACAATTTCCCAACAGAGTTTAAATCTTTATCATCAATCTGATTGAAAGCTGTGAAGATCCTTGTTAGGATCTTATAGACCTGAACACAGCATTTGTGACAGAAAAGTTGCCAAAACATTCTTCAAATCTACGTATTCAAACAGTGATATCAAAGGTACATTTTATTTCAGGTGCTGACAGTGTGTAGATGCACAAGCAAAATGAAAACTGCGGTCCTCATCACCTTTTGGCTCCAAGTCTCAGTGATCGGCATCCAAAAACATGCTTGTCAGGTTGATTAATCGGTCTAAATTGCCTTAAGAGTTGATTTGCATGTGTTGTTGTTGTTCTCTATGTGGCCCTTTGATAAGATGGATCTTACCCTATGACAGCTGGGATAGACGACTCTATTAAGGACAATTTGTTTAGCAAAAGGATCGATGCACACCCTGATTTTTAGATATAGGTTGCCTTTAATGAACCTTTGTTTGACATTTTTAGCCCTTGTTACCATGAGGAAATGTTAATTATGACGATGCACATGTGACACTATAGAAAGTTAATCTTTGCACATATCCAACTCTGCTAGAACTCACAGAACTTTTATCCTTCCAGACTTATCAAAGTTAGGCAGAGGGTTGTCTGTCGACTTTATAGCAAACTTCTGTTATTTGCACAGTGAAAGTGGATGTCAGTTTAGATTTTAAACGCTTTTTAAAAATCTTTGCCAACGTCCCCCAGGTCTACTTTTGAGACTGCGTGTGAGCGTGTGTTTGTGTACGCGCAGTTTAAGCGTGAATGAAACAGCGGACGAGATTACTTCATTGTTTTACTGCCCATCCCAAGACAGACATTAGTGGAGGCCATCCAGTAACGGCTGCATATGCCATCCTAATCTGTCTCCCCTGCTGGGCCAGGTGTGCCGGCAGCAGGCACTTTTGCAAGGACAGCCAACTATGTGTAAACTCTGCACTCAAGGCAAAGCTTGGGGACGGCAGGGGTATAAATCTTCTTGTAATTATGTCGTAAACATAGATGGAACAATAAAACTTTGTTTAGTTGAGCGCTAAAACGGAATAGGGAGGCTTAATCTTACACAAATCGCTACCGGCTTCCTTTTTTTCTACACGACATTATGTGACTGGACGCGGAAATGAGTGAACACTGGTGGAGGCTGCTATGTGACATATTGGTCCGGGACCCACTCTCAGATGTCCATAGCGATTAACCAGTTTTTGTATTTGTGTCTACAACAGTTTTTTTTAACTCAATATTTAGGAATATACAATTTCAAGACAATCGTAGTTTTAAAAAATCTTGTTCTGATGTAAAAGCTGCATACAGTTGTAGCCATTGCTTTAAGACGCCATAACCCCTACACTTCAGATTTGTTTAAAGTTGAGTATAAATTAACCGCTTAAATTCCTTACACAACACAGCTTCAAAGAATAAACTTAAGTGATGTACAGTAGGTAGAATATAAAAGCATTTCCCTTTAACTTTTTCTTTGAAAACAAACTTCCGAAATTAAAATTTGGTATACATTTGCCATAATTTTCCATCTTGGGATCAATAAAATTGATCTAAATGGGGCTGTCTGATTGGTATGTATCTGTCACAACAGCTTAGAACTTAGAATATTTTTTATTCTTTATGTATGTCCTTTTTGTGCATTGCACACAATAGCCTTTGATACACTTCAAAGTCCACATATCTAACACAAATCCATTGAGAATGATACCTATCACTTGAACATCGCACAAAACTGTCAGACTTTCCAGAGAAACCAATCGTTTGTTGGTTGCTTGCTTTCAGTAGCAGTGGGGGGTCTTATAGTTTGGATCTCCTCTATGCTGCCCTGTTTTTTATATCTCCTATTGCATTCTGGAAGATACCATTCAAGATTCAACAGTCAGGGAACCCTACTGTTTTGACTTCACAGATTACTACTCTTAGATCTCCACTTGTGTGTCCATGTTTGAGCTTTTGAAGCACTTTGAGGCTCTGTTATTGATTATCCCCCCAAGATTTTGTGTCTTTTATTTATTTTTTTGCTGTCATGCTTTTTAAGTGACCAAAGGGCTTTCTAGTGTGAACGCAGTGACACGGTGCTCTTCATGTTATCTGACACATCTGTTACAAATGGCCACTGTCCTCTACAAGATAAAGCTCAGAGTTTGATCTGATCGGGGCTGACTGTATAGATCTCTTCACTGGTGCTTACACACAAACCTGCATCAGTAAGTACATGTGCTGTCAAATTTAGCTTGTTTCTTTTTTTTTTCTTGTAGCGCATCTAATATTTTTTCTGTCATGCTGCGGAAATGTTTGACACCCTGTCTGTTGGCCCTGGCCATTTCTTGGTGTTCAAACTGAGAAACACAGAGAAAAGCTATTTAAACAGGCTAGATTATATCCACCAATATCCAAATTTTGTTGAGAAAACAACATTCCAACTAATGAGAACCCAGTAATGTATGACTATGCAAACGAAGAAAAGAGTTTACCAAAGCAAGCTTTTCCACACCCTCTTTCCTTATCTTATTTCTCTTGCTGCGTTTTATTTAGACTTTTTAAAGCCTATTTCAAGTCCTGTTGAACAGTTCTGATGGTTTCACTTCACATATTCCAGGACTGACCGAGATATTTCCTCTCTCACATTAACTCCAACTCACCTGAATATACAGCAAATGCAACTGAATGTTAGGTAGAGTACCTAAAGGGAGCTGAACGGTTATAAAAAGAGGCAAGATGATCACAGGGCCAGGTGCCAAATGCTCGGCACAGCTACAAACACTATGTGGTCCTTTGGGCAACGATGAGGAGACTGCAAGGAAGTGAGCCACAACCAGTATCCACAGAAAGTAAGCTATATCCTGAAAATTCATCTGAATAGGTAGAACGTCGTAACCCATCAACACGAGCGCCCTGACCGTTATCGGACATAATGCACAAATAATGCCCAAAGGAGTGAACAGAGGACACTGGTATTAAAAGCAGAAAACTCATCACAATGCATAAGCCTAAGATGGTGCACTTTGCGGAAGGAGGAAGGCTGGGAGCTACTGAGTGTCAGAACCGCTAGGATGAAAAAACAAAGATCCAGGAATAGATCAGTGCGAGGCCCTCCAGTTCTTACCTGCTAAGGTAATGACTCATGTAGCTGAAACTAAACCATGATGAGGAGAAATAGGAGGAACACATTTTGAAAAAAAGTCCAGTAATATAGCGTAATACCAATGTTTACCATTTATTTTTTGTCAGGGATCTACAAACTAGCTTTCTATTGTGGATTGGGGCTTAAAATGTTTCTCCAAAATTGCTGAATTCAATTTGTATATATTAGAATTAGAAAATAAATGCAAAATCTCTTCGCAAAATCTAAAGCGAGCCTTGTTAACAACGCAGAATGAATGCAATTGGTGGTCATTTATCCTCCTCTGACAACAAGATCTTCAGAAAGTAAACCTGCGTTGCACAAAAAGATCAATAACTAGCTTACGTTACGTCCTGGTAATTTTGTTGAGGCTCTCTTGAAGTGACCATGCTCCACAACAGCGGGGGGAAAAAAGGCATTATTTACAGCTGCAGACATCTGAACATAAAAGCTTAGATTCTTTTCATTGGGAGCTGCGATGGCTCAGAAACAAATCCCAAATTACTCTGTGCGCGGTAAAGTGATTCAGATCTCTTCTCGGAGCTACTGGAGGGAGGCTAATGGGACTCATGCAAATTAGAGGTGGCATTTGGTGTTTCTCGTTAGAACTGAAAGGTGAAGCCAAAGGGGTCAAGAGGAGGGATGGCCATTATCATGACTCGTATGAAGATCACATCCACATCTATCTTCTTCCTCACATTTCTTTGGCCTTGGAAGAAAAAAGGGGGTTAAGGAACAGTGAAATGGGAGAAATTGAGAGGAACGGCGTGTGATGATGAGAGCTTTCGTAATTCCAAGAAAGAATTGGGAGAGGTAGGAGTGAAAATAAGAGAGCTGAACGATGGAGCAAAGAGGGAAGAAGGCAAATCATTAGTCCTCCTCGCTATTAGTCACTCAGTCACAGCTCTCTGACTTTATGGCGAGTTTCCTGTCATGCTGCTGCTTTCTAATTGACATTAAAGAGCTATGGCCACTATGGTCCTCTCCCTCTGCTTCTATATTGTCTCACTCCTCCATCCATTCTTTATTTCTTTAACGCTCCATGCTTTGCTGATATGGACTGTCATTTACACACAATGTAGTGAAAGAGAAGGCATCCTTTCGTCACATCTCTGTAGCTATGATGAGCAGTGGTTTCTCCCCATCAAAATAGTTACGACTTTAAAACCTCGTTATGTATTTTCTATACGAGCCATCTGCCTCTGTGTCATGTGAAGAAAAAAAAACGTGCCGCTTGTCAAGGGAACAAGCCCCCCCATAGGAATGTGGTGCTGACTCCCATGGGTGCAGCAGAACTCTCAGATGCTGCGGGCATAGAGAATATAAAAAAGTAATGCTCTTTACGGTCACTGGAATGATAACCTATGAAAATGGAAGTATGCCATTAAGATGGGGTTAACAGCTTATTGTGAAGAATTATGCTCTAAGAATGTCCACAGATCTTTTTTTTTTAAGTAAGGAAAATTAGTTTTTCTGTTTTTCTTTCTTATTCAACAGTTATAGTTGTGTAAGACTTAAAAAAATGATAGATTGGAAATCTATAAACATTCTTTACTTCTCATACATGTGTTCATATTCAAGGACCTCCTCTGAATGAGAACCATATCTGAAAAAAATCCAGTCTGAAACATGGCAAATATCAATGAAACCAACAGAATTTATAGTGGAATAATTAAAAAAACAAGTTGAATCAATTTCCTTCAAATATGATTGGTTCTACGTTCCATTTCACATTGCTAAACAATGTCTTGAAAATGTTTTATGTCTCTTTCCTTGTTGGAACAGTGGCTTACCACATCATCAGAGTTGGTAATGAGTCCGGTATCAGAATGCCATCTCACTGATTCAGTGAGATTTAACTTAATCCACCCTCATATTTTAGATAGACCCCTGTGCCAGAAGGAAGTGAGCAGCATATCTATGCAAAATTTTAGGATGGCGCATTGTTCCTCTCTATGGGGCGGTCATATTTTTTAAATGTGTATAAAAAACCGAGCCGGGTTTGCACAGTGCCTGCACATTCATTTCCCTCTCCATTCCCTTCTACTCCACTTCCTCGTGTCACTGGAGTGATAGACAAAGAGGACTGAGCAAACGTAGTTTTGCGCAGGTGTTTGGGCTGAATAATGTCCTGGTTATGTGCGTCACATGTTTAGTCTGCTTTAGAATAATCCTCTGTTTGCATTGGTAATTGGCTGTTCATGAACTGAATGTTTGCGTGCAAGTGTGAGCTTGGTTATGTGTTTGCCCTCCGATTAGTTAAAAATACGTGGAAGTGAGTTAGCGCAGAAACTTCAGGGACTCTCGGTTATGACAGAGAGATGAAAGGAGAATGATTGAAAGAAGGAAGGACAGAAGGACATTGAACAGTCAAGTAGGAAGGATGAAAAAGGAGACCTGTACAAACATATTGTAACTGTGAGCAAGATGTCACTGAAAAGAGTGTGTGGAGGCAAAAAGTAAGTCAAAACCATTTCAAGGATACACCACTCTTCCTGGTCCTCCTGTTGGATAATGCTTCTGTAAAGTTAATATCTTTCAAAATTCCTCATGCTTTGTTTTGATGACTGGCGATAACCACACCTCGCTCCAAATCCATTAGCCAACAGTCATCAGCAAAAAAAAGCACATATACACATACACAAACATACACAAAAGCTGAAATGTCCTCATGTGACAGCACCAGTCTCCGTATAGAGTTACCTTTTTCCCCAGTTAGTTTGATATTCTGGTTTAGTGATGCGGCAGCAGTCCGAGCCAAAATCGTGGACCGGTTTTGGCACTTGTCTCCGCATGCTCTTAATGATGATGATAATGGCAATGACTGAGCATTAATTAAGAAAAACTTCCTCTGCAGCTGGGCCCCACAACACGTGTGAGCCCGGGTTGACGGATGTCTTCCCGTGTATTTAGTAGTGTTAGAAAACACGGCGTGACCTTCGTCTTTTTTAATTTATTCGCATCATAGTGTCAAACTTGAACTTTTATATTCTGCTAAAGTCATTTATATACACAGAAAGGTAGTCTTAAGTGAGGATAAAAACGGTTTTCAAATGGATCGTTAGCTCTATTTAATCTGTATAACATTTTTAAAAGGTTGAGTGTGAAAGCTAAATAAAAGAAAAAAGGTAGATGGAAAGAAAACAGAGAGACATGGAGAGATGCAGGGTAAGGACATGAGTCAGAATCCAACTTAGGCCACCTACTCAACCCAATCAGCTAAATTATATTTAAAGAAATGGATGAATTGATGCCTTCATGATCTAATTATATCTGTGCTCTCCCTTGAGTTTGAATGTGGCAATGACAGTCTGATCTTAATATCCATTTTAAAACACCAAATACAATGTGGAGCAAAATATTCCTTTCACTTTTTCAGGTTTCGTTAGCAAAATCAGAAACTCAGAATGGAGGCTGTTCGAGACAAAGCACCTATGAGTTTAACAAAGCTTAACATTTGTTAAGTTGATCCATGGATGCATTTATCATTTAAAAAATCTAAAACATTTTACTGCAAATTATCCTCATTTTTATAATTTTGTACTGTTGCAAAGAAATGCTTCAGTTGATCTTTTCCAATGAGTCAGAAAGGTAACATTAGTCACTGTTGGACTCAATAACAGCAAACTACATATGGAATACTTTAAATACATTTGAGAATGCGGCATCCCTCCAGAATGAATAATAATACATTATTCATATGACATGAACAGTAAGCAACACAAAAGTTGGCCACCTTTCATCTTCTGAATCTCTGTGGTTACACTTTCAGTTCACACTCAAGAGTCAAGAAGCCTATTGATCCTTTAGGTAATCTATGCTTACATTTTTTAAGAAAAACTATAAATTGATATTCAAGTGCTGTGGACTGTTTCATATGATGAAATAGTTGCTTTAAACTATGGCAGTGGGGGTTGAAAGTTTCAGTCACTTAGTACACTACCATTTATTTTTCAATGGTTTCACGTTAATAATCAATTTACAACCAATGTCCAGATCTGTTTAAGAATATTCTCAGAGTTGGCAGACAAAGCCTTTTCTGTGAAAATCCCTCATGTGTCAGTTAGTTCACCGGATAGTTGTTAATAAGTTAGATCAACCTTAATTTTGATTTGTTTTCTTAAACCCTTTTGTTGTTCATAATGCTCCCTGTCAAACATAACTGATTTTTCCTGTTTATTCTCATGCAAATGTAATTACAAGTCCCTCTTGTCTACGAGGGAAAGCCAAGTACTCATTCTATTGTTTGAATAGTTGCAAAGCTTACATTGCCAAACTGATTGAAACCAGGAAGCCAGAAAAATACTCAAATATGTTACATGTTTAATGATTTTCCATTTGAAATCCAACTATTTTTCTTTCTTTTCACTTTCTCCATTTGTAAATGGACTGTCTGTCTCGATAATGTTAAGAAAGAAGGTAGTATACCATTTTAGATTCCTACACTGTCCCCATCAGTTTTATTAATAAATGCACTTATTAGGACAAATCAAGTTAAGCATAAGTTTATTTATTGCATGATGAAGTGATTTCTGAAATAGGATACTTGAACCTCGTCAATATTCTTTCCTTGTTGAAAAAAAACAAGCAACTTCTGATCCTATTGGCTGCTTGGTCTTGATTTGATCATAGTTGTCCTACCTTTATATTCAGAATTTCAGCTCTGTCAGGGGTTTCGTCGCGTTTCTCTGGGGACGGGTGGCTGATTATACTGTGCAGCGAAAACCGTATTTTGTTTATGTCAGCATATAATTGGGTTTGTGCAATAATCTGTCACTTGTTGGCAAGCTCACACTTTGACAACTTCATTGTTTTATGATTTGAGCAAACCGACCCTGCAAAAGCAATAATCTGTGACATTTCCAGATACATTGATTCCTGTTTTTTTTTTCATTTATTTTTTACACTGTGTCACCTATTGATAAAACCCATCAGTAATTGAACCTTTAGAAGTTTACATTTATTGTTTTCAACATAAAACATGATTTTTGTTATCTTTGGTTATTCTTACTGAAATTTAGAAAATAGGATTTATAAAAATGATTGCATGTACAATACTACAATGTTGACTGATGTCCTTTTTACTTAAATTGCATACCTCACGGACACATTAACTCTCGACAGGGAGATTAGGGTCCCGAATCAAACACCACGTGTCGTTTTGTCAATATTGATGTTTTTTTCATAAATGAAATCATGAAAGCTCTACATTTCCAACCTGAAAGACACTGAATATCTTGCCAATGATGATGAAATTCACCTTCAAGCTGATTCACTGTTCAATAAAAATATCCGGGAGAATGCAAGCAAAAAAGTCTGACATTGAAAGGACACCACACTGTACCAAGACTGGCAAAAACAAGCTGTTGCATCCAGGTTGCTCCCCTATTCAGCACCAAGTGTTATCCTTCAGGACCATTACAAAAACCCCTGACAGCTGACATTTCAATTTGTAGCCACACAGTGAATTCTTTAGAATCTTATACATTGTGTTACCAAAGTTCAAGTCAGAAAGATCACAATAGTTTAAAGAAAATCTGCTATTCTGAGGTTTGTCTGTCCTGTTTTTTAGTCATCAGCGACAATAATAATACGATAAAAATCATGCCAATGCCATCAGAATAACAGTGACAACTTTTGTGAATATGTATCATGAGGAATGAAAAGAACACAGAGAACACCAACTACCCCCTTGATGAACTCCAGCAAAAATAACATTGTTGTCCACTGTTTAAGTCGATTGTAACTGCATAAGAATGGACACTGTAACATTTGAATTGCGATTCATATTCTAATCTTACAACAGCACTGGTATTGTGATATGTGTTTTAGTTGGTGAGGTAATCATTATAACATTTATACTACAGTACAAGATCAGTGGAACATTGGACACATTGCAGTCCATTTAGATGGATCTAGCAAACTAAAGTATGTGACAGAGGGCGATCAAACTCCTTTGTTTTGATTACTGGACGAGAGAAAAGCCTCTGACACTTTCTCTTCTGCCTCACTTTTTTCAGCTCTTTCATGTCATTCTCACCTCTTCTCCCCCCTGATTCATTGTCATCTCTCTTCCCTCTGTTCTTGTTTGTATTTCATCGCTCAGAGGTGCTGCCGGTCTCATCCACTCTGTTTCCTCTTGTTGCAAAGACGATTTTACAGCACGCTTGTGTTTGCCTCCCAAGCTTTGCTTAATTTCAGCTTTGCTCTGCAGCGTGTGATACGCCGTGTTAATTGGCAAATATGACATTTGCTGAAGTGGCAGATAATGTAGTTGTGTGCTAGAACAAACATTTACTTACACCTCATAGCAAAAATGTGCTCATTCATTTTACCGTTACTAAACCTTGCCTTTTAACTTTTTAAGTCACATTTTCTTGCCACAAATCGCTGTAACTCATACATTGCACATCATCATCACTTTTGTATAAATCAGCCTTACTTCAAATGTATTATTTTCCAATGTAACATGTATATAACCTAAGCCATTGTTACTATAACTAGCCAAAAAAGTCTTATCAGATGGCATATTCCCATATTCTAGGACTTATTGAGACACATGTAAAAGACAAAATATATTTGATTCTTTCAACTCATCTTGTATTTTTAGGGCTTATACCTTTAATTTTTCTGTTTAATCCAAATTCTAATTTTACCACTGTTCCCTCCTCTAAACCATTCACTCTGGAGCACTGTCAACACATCTGAATACAGCCTGAGGAGGTGCTATGTGATAATGAGTCTCACTTGCCTCTTACTGCCATCATGCCCCACATCACCCATCATTAATTTTTTTTTTACCTTTACTCACCTGTATGCAGTTGTTGGCCTGGCGGATTGGGATAAAAGTAATAACAATTGCTTAAATTTGTGTCATTTTTTAAAAATTAGATGGAGAAATCAAAGAGAATATACAGCATATATTATGTTGTAAAATAAATGATCAGCTGCCCACCATGAACTGTCAGTTACACAACGCCTACTGTCTGCTGACCTTTTCAGAAGAGTTTAATCTTCACATTTGAGTTCACACATTGAGAAAAGATTTTCACGTGCTAATTGGCCTCGCTGGAAACCCTCATCAACAATCAGACCTGTGTGATCTCAACGTGGATGTGTGACGACGGATTAAACTGATGAACGGAGCCTTTAGGCAGCTCTCGCTGACCTTTTACCTGCATCGATCTACATCGGCCAGTGCGGCGCTGATAAAGGGGAGCCTCTTCATGCACATACAAAAGTACTTCCTCACACTGTGTCAGGTTACTAATTGAAAAGTGAGGCAGTCTGCCGAGCTGGAATCCTGTGTCCGGAAAGGTTACGAGTGTCGAATAAATCCTGGTTTCAATGCACCTTGACTTGATGATGCTTTGGTCATCGTGGTGTGAATGAACATGCAGTACATATGTATATATATATATATATATATATATATATATATATATATATATATATAGATATAGATATAGATATAGATAGATAGATACACTATATTGCCAAAAGTATTTGCTCACCTGCCTTGACTCACATATGAGCTTAAGTGACATCCCGTTCCTAATCCATAGGGTTCAATATGACGTCGGTCCACCCTTTGCAGCTAGAACAGCTTCAACTCTTCTGGGAAGGCTGTCCACAAGGTTTAGGAGTGTGTTTATGGGAATTTTTGACCATTCTTCCAGAAGCGCATTTGTGAGGTCGCACACTGATGTTGGACGAGAAGGCCTGGCTCTCAGTCTCCGCTCTAATTCATCCCAAAGGTGTTCTATCGGGTTGAGGTCAGGACTCTGTGCAGGCCAGTCAAGTTCATCCACACCAGACTCTGTCATCCATGTCTTTATGGACCTTGCTTTGTGCACTGGTGCACAGTCATGTTGGAAGAGGAAGGGGCCAGCTCCAAACTGTTCCCACAAAGTTGGGAGCATGGAATTGTCCAAAATGTCTTGGTATGCTGAAGCATTCAGAGTTCCTTTCACTGGAACTAAGGGGCCAAGCCCAGCTCCTGAAAAACAACCCCACACCATAATCCCCCCTCCACCAAACTTTACACTTGGCACAATGCAGTCAGACAAGTACCGTTCTCCTGGCAACCGCCAAACCCAGACCCGTCCATCAGATTGCCAGATGGAGAAGCGCGATTTCGTCACTCCAGAGAACGCGTCTCCACTGCTCTAGAGTCCAGTGGCGGCGTGCTTTACACCACCGCATCCGACGCTTTGCATTGCACTTGGTGATGTATGGCTTGGATGCAGCTGCTCGACCATGGAAACCCATTCCATGAAGCTCTCTGCGCACTGTTCTTGAGCTAATCTGAAGGCCACATGAAGTTTGGAGGTCTGTAGTGATTGACTCTGCAGAAAGTTGGCGACCTCTTCGCACTATGCGCGTCAGCATCCGCTGACCCCGCTCCGTCAGTTTACGTGGCCTACCACTTCGTGGCTGAGTTGCTGTCGTTCCCAAACACTTCCATTTTCTTATAATACAGCTGACAGTTGACTGTGGAATATTTAGGAGCGAGGAAATTTCACGACTGGATTTGTTGCACAGGTGGCATCCTATCACAGTTCCACGCTGGAATTCACTGAGCTCCTGAGAGCGACCCATTCTTTCACAAATGTTTGTAAAAACAGTCTGCATGCCTAGGTGCTTGAATTTATACACCTGTGGCCATGGAAGTGATTGGAACACCTGATTCCGATAATTTGGATGGGTGAGCAAATACTTTTGGCAATATAGTGTAGATAGATAGATAGATAGATAGATAGATAGATAGATAGATAGATAGATAGATAGATAGATAGATAGATAGATAGATAGAT
>CAJRST010004446.1:3526183-3539897 GCA_907169785.1 Menidia menidia
GATGGATGGATGGATGGATGGATGGATGGATGGATGGATGGATGGATGGACAAGTGATGGATGAATGGATGTAGCGAACATTATGAAACGTGTATGAAGTTATGAGCACTGATGTAGTTGATTTAAAGACTGTTCCTCCAAATGGTACAGACCACTAAATCCACTTTCTTGCAACCAATATGTTTTCAGCAGATGGTGGCTTTGTTGTTTTTTGTTGTTTACTTACTACAAAGCAAACTGACATAGGTAGTCTGGCAGCTGAAAGCTGATTTGAGACCGCACGGACAACCATTAACGTTTAAAGATGAATAGAAATTCTTCAAAGATTTAACTCTTTCACAGTCCACAGACAGGAGTTGGTTTGTTAGAATTTTCCACGATGTATAAAAGCATGCAGGAGTGTTTAGATTTATTCTTGAATGATTACAGCCTTGCATAATTTTTGCAAACATTTGTGTGAGCACATATCTAAAATTGTTGGCTGAGAAGTGAAATGTTTCAGAGAAGTGCACATCCCTATTAGCAATCATTTGCAGATGTCCATCCATCCATTGTCCGTTGAGCTTATTCTTAGTACACTCTGGACATATAATTTGCAGATGTGTTTCTTAAACAATACTTTTGCTTTGGACACGAGAGTAAAAAAGCTTTTTGAGTACTAGCAGTTCCTCTTACCAATGACAGTGATCAGAAAGACCCAGATCAATTAATAAAAACAATGAACGGACCATAGTTTTTCTGTGGGCATTTATTTGAACACACACATTCACTTGTGTCAAAAAGAATTGATCGCTGGAGTTATTCGGTTGGTATGAGGTTTCATCACTCTCCACAGTACATGAAAAATTAAGTGGCATTCTTAAGCCCCTCTGCATGCCCACTGGCCTCACCGTGTCAGCGCAAGAAACATTAGATCCTGTAATTGGACATGGAAGCAGTGCCCTTGGTGAAACCTTGCCTCTGCAGTATTAGAAACCTTATCAAACTGCAACCCCTTCTGAGATATCTCTCCTCAAGGTGTTTTTTGAGGGGGCACGACTTCTCTCCCACACTTTCTACGCAACATTTGCATTTCAAGATCATATTCATATTTCAAATTATCATGAGACGGAGCGGGTTGTCCAATCAAAGTGAAACCACTTGAGAGTAATTGCTCACACAACTGTAAACTTAATGGAGGTGTGCCACAAAGGCAAAGAATTATGGTTTTCCGCCATGTAAATTAAATCTTCAATCCAGTAAGTAGTAACCTCAGTGGGAGGACAGAAAAGAAAATCGGTGGTGTAGTGCACTGCAATTAGGCAAAACAGAGCGGCAAAGCACCACCCACGTGTTCCCATTTTTAACTGAAATCCAAACTCCATTTACAGTTAGAGAGTTTCTTCCAATACAAGCATACCAATAAAAATACACCATAAAAAGACTATTTTATACCTTTGAGGGTCATTTTGACTAACAACAATACGTGCGTATTGTCATATATCATGCTGCTATGCATCATTTCTAAAATGGTCATTGCATCAGTTATCTTTATGTATTTCTTAGTTATTTAGTACCAAATCAAAACAAATGACATATCCAAAACTATATAAAACAGTACGCCTACATCACCTTCAATCCAAGTTCTAGCCAAAGTATTTCCTCACTCTGTCAACTTTACTTTTTCAGACTATTCTAATTCAATTTAAGTTTAAATGAGTTCATCATGAATTGTGGGAAAGTTAAAAGTAGAATGAAACAGAAATTAGATTAAGTAATCACATGAAAAGCTGATTTTGAAAGAAAACAGAATACCCTTTGATATATCTTTAAGTTTTACAGTGTCACAGCATAGCTGGGAGCAGGTTTTAGAGGATCCAAATGCAGATCAAGGGAGTAACTCAGGAACCAAAGAAATCCAATAAACTAAGGTTTATTTAAAACCAACAGAGTGCAGGCAAGCCGAGTGAAGAACATTAAACTAAATCTGTTAAAATAAATGGCAAATTTCCTAGACTAAATAACACAAAAACTTGAACATGGAACTTTGAAGAAAAAATAAACCAGAAGGGAGAGACAAATGGAGGCTAGAACACAAGGAACAGGAAAATGGACGAGATGATGGCCGTACTCAGTGAGGCTACAACAAAGCCTGACAGAAAAAGAGAGGATTTTAAAGGAAGAAGGGTAGCACGATGGGTTCTGGGTTCGAGTCCCCCGGGGAATCAGGACCTTTCTGTGTGGAGTCTGCATGTTCTCCCTGTGTCTGCGTGGGTTCTCTCCGGGTTCTCCGGCTTCCTCCCACAGTCCAGAAACATGCATGTTAGGTTGATTGGACATTTTTAATTGCCCTTAGGAGTAAATGTGAGTGTATGTGGTTGTTTGTCCTTGCGTGTCTTTGTGTGGCCCTGAGATGGACTGTCCAG
Source organism: Menidia menidia (assembly GCA_907169785.1). Classification (NCBI taxonomy): domain Eukaryota; kingdom Metazoa; phylum Chordata; class Actinopteri; order Atheriniformes; family Atherinopsidae; genus Menidia; species Menidia menidia. Next base: position 3,528,589 of record CAJRST010004446.1, read on the forward strand.
GGTGTACCCCGCCTCTCGACCATTGACCACTGGGATAGGCTCCAGTCCCCCCGCGACCCCATTAGGGAATAATTGGCTACGATAATGGATGGATGGATGGATGGATGGGTGTGGTTGTTGGCACTGTCACATCACAGCAAGAGGGTTCCTAATTTGAGTCCCTAGGGGGAAGATTTCTGATTTTGCATGTTCTCACTGTCTGCATGGGTTCTTTCCAGGTACTTTGGCTTCCTCCCCCTGTCCAAAAACATGCATGTGAGCTTAATTGGACATTCTGAATTGCCCCTAACAGTGAATGTGTGTGTGTCTGTGGCTGTTTGTCTCTATGTGGACCAACAATGGACAGGATGATAATCATGTATATGAAGAGAACATCCAAATTATAAAAGAAAAAAACAAACAACTGAGTTATTTCAACAAAGGCTCTCTCAAAAATGTTAGTTTTTAGTTTAGTCTCCAAAAGGTTTTGAACCTCTCATCACAAGACAAGCTGGCACCTTGTCCGAAAAAAAGGAGCATGAATCTAAGATCTTCGTCTCTGAAACAACCAGGAAGTTGTAGGAAGCTCACAAAGGCCTGCAGAGCAAAAATGTTTTTGTAGAAAACTAAATAATCTTAAACATACAGATTAATTACAGGCCTAGTGATGGACCTGTCCTGGGCGTACTCCAACTCTGGCTTAAATGGAGTTATAAACATCAAGGGAATGCCATTTAACCAGTCCAAATTATAATGTAAATGTAATCTTTACCTGAGAATCCGGTCAGAGCTCTTGCTGCTATGTTTTCAGGGAATCATTTGAATCAGCTGAAATTGCCCTCGGGAGGCTGTCCAGATGACATAAAGGCCTTAACCAGTTTCTCAACAATACTTTGAGAGATGATTTTGGTTATAATGCACAAATGAACGGAAACAACTCTGGAGATTTGTTGAATACACGATATACTCTAAGGCTCCTTACAGTAGAACTGGGGGCATAAGTAATACCATCCAGGGTAACTTTATGGTTTCAAATCTAAGTGAACAGATACACAGACACATTGTGACTTCCCAAAGCTGTAGGTATTCCCTTTTCGATACGGGAGATAGAAGTTGTATGTTAACCAGCAGACCTGGGCAGCCCACAAAGAAAAGAGGCTTGGTTCACTGACCTCACATACATCAGTGACAAATATGTGCTTATGAGTAAGCTCAGTGGCTAGTGGGCTTGTGTGGGTCTCAGTGTGGGTGGGTATAGATTTCTGTGCGTTCACTGCAAAAAGAGATGCTGGGAAAGTCATGCTTTGTATCTATCTGCTTCTGCAAGCACCAAATAAATTATCTGGAAATTGTATCTGTGTGCAGCATGCAGTGTGTTGGCAATGCAGCTGTTATTGCATCATTTAGATGTACTAAAAGTACACTAACAGTACTAAAGGTTTAGGCAAAGTGCTAATGAGTTTTACTTGAAACATTCAGTTTTGTTGCATTTCAAACGCACTATCATCAAATTTCACTTTGGAAATACTAAATATGTGAGATTAGGCTCACTGTCCTGAAATAATTCCATATATGAATCATAAAACAAGTAATAAAAATAACAAAGTTGTCTACTTTTCATTGGATTTTGTTTAGCTCAACTTTACTCTCTTTCTTACTGATTAAAACAGTAGTTATGCCCTTTCGTTTTTAATATCATGGGAAACTATACAGCTGTTTTGTAAAAGTGTAGAATGTGCAGTATTATTTCCTTATTAACATCTTAAAAGTTATTCTATTGAAGAAGTAAAAAGAAAAGAAAAATGTTCTCTTTTCTGTCCTTACATGGCATCCACTCAGATGGTGCGAAAGTTTGAGCTATCTGAGACATTTGTGAAAAATGCAGTGCTTTTTATCAAATAAAATAACTCGTCAAGATTTGAATAAATGATCAATAAGTGATTTGCATAGGGTTTGGAGTGCATTTTAAAAATGAAGCGTTCCAAAGGGACCATGAGGCAATGCAGAGTAACTGCTGCAGCAGTGTGTGAGTGTAGATCTTCTCCCCATTGAATTAATATAACCCAGTGTTTCATTTTAAGTATATGTCACAAGCTGCAACTGAATGAAGCAGGCCCTTTTCTCTGTTAAATATATTCCTTTACTTTGAATATTAGGATTTTTATTTGAGTTAATGTTTCAAGATTTCATACATTGAGAACGCATTTGGTTTAATTAGTTGCTGCACGCAACTATGTTTAAAGTGTTGCTCTTGCTATTAACTTTCCAAGTCCTAAAATGATGTTCACTCAGATTTAAAAGAGTTTATTTCTTATGAAGTAACATATTCTGTTTGACAAATGTAATTTGACTGCTTGTCAGCTTGGTTCTGATTTCCGTCATGTGTCTAGTTTACTTTTCAATTTATTAATCTGGACCTCTATTCAAAAGGATCACTTCTGTTTTTTGTGGTAACCCACTTTATTTTTGTGTGATTGAAACTGAAAAACAAAACCAAACAAAAGGAAAGTTTCTGTTTGGAAAGCGCTGTGAAACAACTGTTGTTGTGATGTGGCGCTATATAAATAAAATTGAATTGAAATTGAATTGAATTGAATTGAATTGAAAGTCAAAAGTATTTTTCATATCAGTTGTTAAATGTGAGTGACTTTACTTTTTAATCTTTGTCATTCCAAATATATTGACTTGTTTTACCAAAGTCTTCAGGTGGTAGATAGCTGAAAGCAAATGTCTAAGTGTTAGGCAAATTTCTATCAGAACACCTGATGTGTTTTTATCCTCTTTGATAGAGGTTCAATAAATAGGGAGATCAAGATGGAGCTGTTGGTTTTTGCATTTTGGGCTGTTTTCATATAGCTCTGTTTTATAAATTCAGCTATCTTCTCCATCTGTTTAACATTGATATTGCTTAATATTTGTTTTTGTTTGCTCTATTTGCTTTAATGTGGCAATAATTACGTTCCATATGTGTGCGCTCTAAAGATTTAAGCCTTTACGTTCGATCCTCAGATTGTTCATTTCTAAGGATGGCTTTTGCAGCCTCCAACAGAGGTAGGAGACGCATCTCCATTACTATCATATATACACATCATTGTCTATAATTAATTCCCTATCAAAAATTGAAAGCTGGTGTGATACAGAAAGCCTTTGTTCTTTATCCAAAAAGTCTCTTTTGGGTTTTTTTAAGTCAAGTGTCAAATACACCCTGACATGATCAGATATGTCCTTTACTCCAATGTTACATTTTATGATTCATTGTCTATCTCTGTTATACATAAAAAGAAATATATTCTCAAATAAACCCAATGTCGGGCTGAGAAAAAAAGGTATGGCACTTTTCATTTGGGTGTACCTCTCTTCACATGTCAATCATTCCTATTTCTCTTAACAGTTATCTGATGTATAATGCTTCAGGCTGTATCTTTTTAGTCTGATTTGGACTCATGTTAGCTTCCTCCAACATTTAGCTGAGGAAGTTTTTTATAAACCCTTTTTTAAAACCAGGTGGTCTATGAAAATTAAGGAAAGCTACTTCTTGGTGATTAACAAAACTATTACCATCCCCCTCTAACTGGAAGATTACTCTTATTTCAGAATTGCAACTCCTTTTTTTGCTTGTACTCTAAGTTAGAAAGATTTGTTTCGTGCACAAAAACAATCTCTTGCTTTTTCTGTTTAATTTTACTAATCATATTTTTTTAACTTAATGATTGCGTGGCCAAAAATAAGCATTGATCACTGGCTTGCTATTTGAATCAAAATCCTCATTAAGGCTACTCTTGTACAATGCAAGTGTGCTGTTTTCTAAATTTAGCTAAACATAATTTCATTACATTTCTGGACATCATACATCTTAAGTGTTTTTAAGAATAGATTCAAATAAAATCATTAGACAACTTAAACCCATGTGTCCTCCTTTTAATTAATTCTACTTTCTGATTTGGCTGCAGCTTAATAAAAATTAACTGGGAGAAATGTATCAAGAATATTTTGTGCAAAGTAAAACTCAGGGAATAAGCGGTATTGATAATGGATGGATGGATGGAAGTAAAACTCAAAGACATAGTGCATGAGCACCATGAACAAACAATCTTATCCATTTTTATCATTGTGTAGATTATTTTGAGGTGGGCACAATAAAAAATCTGCATGAAAGGTGGAGTGAAAAAGAGCAGTATGAGGCAAAGGGAAAGCTGTAAAGCATAGACCTCAAAACCCAAACCATGTAACAAACGGTTTGGTCTGTGGAGGGGAAATAGCACATTGCTGACCACAATATCAAGAGCATTGGGGAGGACCACATCCATGCATTAGGGGGGGGTTGATCTCATGGTCATGATGAAACGCAGGGACACAGTGTATTTTATACATCAGACAAATCTTATGCCTATTTGTTAAGAAAGCACTGATCCATTACAAAGTGTGAGTAGATATAAAAGAAACCACCACCCAACTCTCTCAGGGCTGAAGGTCTGTGAATTCAGTCTTGCAAGGAACTTAAAGATAACTTGAGTATACGGGTATCAGATCTGTTCTCCGTATCCTCAGGCACCCAGGGCTGGAGTCAACATTGGCATCGGGAGAGGGAGGGCTGATCAATATCTCCTTGGTAAACAACAGAGTTTAAGTAAAGATGGCATGAAAGAACGATTTCTTTTTTTGTTTCACTTAAAGACGACTAGATGGAGATGTTTTCTCCTGGCACGGAATATCCATTTCAGTTTCTGTCGAAGCTTTCGGTGGTGGTGGGATATATTTGGTGTTAATGATCAATAGCAATCACTGAGCAAATACTTGTGAGAAGATGGAACAGCTGGGGGTCTGTGCTGGAGGCAACTCTGCTTTTTCTAATTCCAGGCACTTTACTTTGAGCTGTGGAGGTCAGGCAGAATACAGTTCTTCAATTTAGTCAAAATTGATGACCCTCAAGAAATAAAGTTTAGTTAATTGGAAATCCATTAATTAAAGACACAGAGAGGAACAACATTACTAGTCCAATGCAGATTTGCTGTCACAGTATGCGTTTTTCCTCTCTCTCTGTTCTTCCCACTCCTTTTCTGATACTCAGTTTATATGAATACGAAGTCTTTAGATCTTTCAAAATGGCTGTTTCTCAGGTTAATTAAATGGTAGGGAGACATTTAGGCTTTGTCTTCTCTACATTAACCTCTAAATCTTGAACAGGTATTAAAAGAATACATGAAATCCAAACCACTGCAAATGGAAAAATCATATTGTGCACAGAATACAATAGACACCAAAATTTGATTTGGAAGCCATGACAATAAGAAAGCAAAGGAAGCTGGTTCCAGAGTTTTGGGGCCCCAAAGTTGGAAGTTCGATCCCCTCAGTTACCTCTGTGATTTAGCGGTTTTCAACAGTGTCATGTTAGACTTATTCACAGATTCTGCACTTTGTAATAAAAACTAATTGAAAACTTTTAAAATTGATCCAAAAACAAATAGAAGCCATTGCAATGTTTGTGCCTCTTAAAAATGGGCCGCATTTTGGACTAAATTGAGGGGTGATAGGGTGACCTGGCTGATTCCTGTAAAAAAAAAGTTACAATATCCAACTGACATTATAAAAAATGGATATCTGACTTAAAGTCACACCTAGAAATTAAATGTTTGATCTTAGAACGTAATCTAAGATGACAAATGAAAGATTTTACCGCACTATTAATGTGGTCATTAATCCTGAAGGCAACATCAACTTCTACCTACTTCCAAGTTGATGGCAACAGACTTAAATATCACAGGTGAAACAACTGAGACCAACTAAAGTTGCTTTGGTTCAAAATGAAACTCATCATCATATGGGAAAGAGATTTGGCAGCATAGAAATGGAACGAGATCCCATATTTATGTGGAATAGTTCCCAGTGGCAAAAGATTTTGGGGAAAAAGATGGCGCCCCAGACCATGACACCCTTCAATAGACCATAAAATCCTGATTTGACCCCTCTACAGTAGACACAATAGAGTCTACTGTGACAGAGGTAGTGGTAAGATCCAGGAGTATATTTTAAAATGCTGATTCTGTACTGTGGTATGACCTGAAACCACACTGAAACGCTTCCAAGTTTTCATGCTGATCCAAGACGAATGACAATCAGCAGGATGTAAACAAGCTTTTCCAATATTTTGCTCAGGTTTAAAATTCGGTAATATAGATGAGTCCAGAACAGGTTTCTTGAGTAGAGGATGAACAACCTCTGTCTTAAAGTCTTTTGGTTTCTGGACAGATGTCAGACTGCTATAAATTATATTGACGATAAAAAGTTTCTAGAGTGGGAAAGACCTTTTTTAGCAGTCCAGGAGGAACAATGTCACATGGAGAAACAGATTGTTTACTGCCTCATGACCACAGCTGAGAGAAGGTTTTATGAACAAACGCATCATAATAGGTCAGAATTTCACAATACCACTGTGTGCCCATGTACTTCTGATCTTAAATGTGTAAAGAAATAATGAGGTGGGAGATTGACTTCACTCCAAGAAGTGCAGACTAAAGCATAATGCTGGACTGGACACAAATCCATTGTTTCTGCCCTCAGCCGGCCTTTTTTTTTTCAATCCCATTTCTTTGTTTTCTGTCTCCCTCTTTTATTGTGTGGAGAGGCCTTGAGAACTTCCAGTCATCTCAAATGAAAAATAAAGGCAGTCGTCTCATGAGAAAACGTTGTGCTAACACAAAACAGGAGCAAGTCAAGAGGAAAAACTCTGAAAGACGAATTTTGCCGTTTATGGATTTAAAAGAGGTGGGAGTGAACCCTTAGAGATGATGCAGGCTGAGGGGAGAAAAATATGTTCTTTGGTTTTAAAGAAACTTGGAAACCATTTGTTTTAAATTATTCTCACACACAATCATTGTGTAATGACTTGGGTAATTCTAACCTACTCCAAGAATCCTTCTTGTGTATCCCGCTGCTGAGAAAAAAATGCTGTAATGGGTGATATAAGTCTGTACAGGTTTTAGAAAACATGCATTTATGTTTTTTTTCTTATATTATGTGTTCCACATTGTAAATTCTTTAAAAAAAAACAACCTATTCACGATACAGTATGTGCAGCGTATTTCTAAGACATTCGTACACAAGTTCATGTGCATCAGTTAATTGTGTGTATCACACACACACACACACACACACACACACACCTGCTCTGTGGGATCTGAATTCACAGCTGTCCACAGATGTGCAGGATGCACTGTTGTGATTAATCTTCTTTGAAAGGAAAAGTAAAACAGTCAGAAGCTAATTAAGAGCTATTAACATAGGGATTGAGAAAAACTAGCCTTAGACAGATTTTCAAGCAATAAAATCACTGCAAAGAAAATTAAAATATTGATAGATTAAAAAAAAATGTGCACAGCTACAAAAACAAACAAAAGGAAAAAATATGTACCACCACAGGCAGTTAAGAGATAGAGGTGAAAGTTGCTTGTCAATATTTGCTTATTCACAATTGCGAGGGAAAGCTAAATATCACAGGGTCAATTAAACAGTAATTGTTATGTATCCATTTGCTTGGGATGTTAAAGGACACAAAGTGCTGGAGGCAGAAGTGAGATTTTGGAAACAGCAGTCTTGGTTTGGAAGCCGCTCTTGGATCTTTTTCTTTCATGGGAATCAGTGACAGGAAAAAGTCAGAACAGTTAAACACAAATTAGGTCTATCACAGTTCTCCTGACCTCCCATTCCCAGCTGCTGATCCTCGTATAGAAAAGTTCAGAACTCTCTCAAAGCTTCACCAGAACAAAAACTAAACTCACATCTATCCAAGACATACCCATCTGTCTTTGTTTTTTCCCTTCATCCTCCGGATTATTCGGGTTTATATGCCTTATGTAACCCATCAAGCGATGGCATCAGTGTCTCTTGATGTAATATGAATGGCTGGCATTGTGTCTAGTCTGGAGGAAGGGGGTGGTGGTAGTCACAAAGCATCCCAATAAGATCTGAAAGTAGACGTTAATATGAGAGGCAAGAAATCAAAGCACAAATCCTGTCATATAAGATAATAAAGGGATCACATTCTCAAATGAGAATGAAGCCAACACACACAACACAGAGATATCTGGAGTTATAACCCTGTGTGCAACGGTAAAACGAACGCTTCATTAATGCATTTATGTCGGAACACCGGTTTGTGATAATGATAATACTGATTACTGGTAATATTTCTGATTACATGATTGCAGGCTGCATGTTGGTATGGTTGTTAACTCATTGGCTGCCAAGGACGTCTATAGACGTCAATTCAAATACAACCGTTGACTGCCAAAGACGTCTATAGACGTCTTTTATGTTTTTCAACGCGAGTGGCTGGGGGACGATCTGCTAAAGCTTGTCCGTAAATATCAGGCTTCTAGAAAGAGTATGTACTAACAAATTGACCCTCTAGGTGGCAGTGCCACTTTTGATGGGAGATGAGCATAGATTGTAGGCAAATAAGAAAAAGGTAACGGTTCGCTATGAGAGAACATGTCGCCGGTGAGACGCAAGTCGAGGAAGAACGGAATAAGGTAAAAACAACTCTTTTTTCCTGATGAAAGAAGATATTCTACTCTTTCTTTTGGTGTGTTCCGTGTTTACATAGTCATGGCACAAACTATTCTGTGGCTCTTGAAAAATCAGCCAAAATGCTCAGAAAACTCTGGCAGTATGGGACTCTCTGTTCTGAAAATGTCTGGCAGTCAATGAGTTAACAATGTCACATCACAGCAAAAAGGTCCCTGGTTCAAATCCCTATATGGGGAAATTTCCGTGGGAGGTTTGCATGCAAGGGTTGTTTTTGAAAACTAACATCTTTTCACCATCCAGAAACCTGCCTGTGAGGTTGGATACTCTAAATCAAGCGTATGAGTGAGTGTCAATTGTTGATGATAGCTTTTATCAGTGTGCTTGTGATGGACTGGCGGCTTGTCAAGGGTCCAACCCGCCTCTCCAGCCCCCATGTGACCCTAACTGGAAAGAGCACATATTGAAACTTGATGGATGGACGCCTTGCAGTGGAATGTGAGACTCTATGGAGAAAGATAATCACCTTTGAAATCAATGAGATAGGATTTTCTGCAGAACTACGAGATTTTAATGATGCCTGCTTCTTAACCCTGTGTGCATTTTCCTTTTCCAGCAGGCTTTCCAGTCCATTATGATTAGTACAAAGGTTTCTTGGATGTCACGGTTCTGTGTTGCCATTAGCGGATAAGTGTTGAGACAATGAGGCTGGACCCACAAAAGTTCAGCTTATAGTTCATCACTGGAAATAATTATTTTTCCCCAAAAGAGCAATTCAGTTTGTTTGTCTTCTCAGTTCACATAACATCCACATGACAACTTTTGATAATCTGCTTTGCTGATGTCTTGGAAATATTCATTTTCTAACAGCGAATTTGATTTCATTGAAGCAAACAGACACCACATGTTGTCCCTGTTATCAACTCATTTTCTTGCAATGTGTCCTATTGCTTAATTTCTAACATAAAATAAACTCCAAATGAAAATAATATAATATTGGCTGACCTTTTACATCAATTACCCTATTGAAATGAGTTTTTCACTTTCGCTCCGCTGCAGCTTTCATTAATTAAATCGAATAAATCCATATAATTATTAACCGTCAGTGGGAGGAAATTTTCAAATTAAAAAGCAAAAAACTTAAAATAACCCAACGCAAATCAATCGATTCATTATGAAGTGTTTATTCTTGCATTCATGAAAGGAAAGAAATTGAAAAAAATCTTCACTTGCACGCTTTTGACAAGGAGAGCAGGTAGCGATATTCTCTTATTAGAAGGGAGGATGAAAAGATGAATACAATAGATCAAAAGATTCACCGGGGAGATGGATATAGATGTCTCCCAGTGGGTTGGCTGCTTGCTTTTGTTTCAAGTTTATCTTGATCTTAGCATCCATTCAGAGCTGTGACATTCATTGGTGAGTACTCTACTGTAAAATGGATTTGAAACTCTGAAGTTGGCAGTTGACTGAGTTTTTAAGGTGCTGCCTCAATGTGAAAAACCTTTAGCTTCATCAGAAAAAAAGCATTTTCCCACCTTTGGTAATTTTATTACTTAAATGTATTCTGAACAGTGATTAAATGAATATATTTTAAGGTTTTCAGTATAGACGTCCATAAGATTTTACTATTTATAGACAGACTTGTACTGGAGCATTTAAAAAAAAAACTGTCAGAAAAAGATTGATAGACTATTAAAGTGGCGCAATCTAAACTCAAGCATGTAGCTGACTGATGTGTTTTTAAAATAGCAATATTCATTTGAGACCAACGATTGGATACATGGAACTGGGTCAAAGTCAGTCTTCGTGCCCAAATTGGAGTTGGAAAATGCAAAACGGCCGCTAAAACTATACCTCCATGTCAGATAAATAATATTCTATTACTATACATGCTATTTCTATTAAAGAAATCTATAAAACTTTGAAAATAAAACTTACAGATTCCCCTTATCCATAAAACCTCAAGCCAATGAGTGGCTGAAATATAGACCCCCCCCCTCCCCATGTAAAAACTGGAAGACTCCCAAAGAGAAGGAGTTCAAAGAAGTTGCAAAAAAGGAAGAAAAATTAAGATCTGAAAGGAATTTGGGATTTCTTTTGTTTTTTTGCCTTGTCCTTTCGATCAGTTTTTCCTAATGTTCCATGTTTCTTTATTGTCAACTTATACTGCTGCAACCCACATGTTCCAGAATATATTCCATCACTGCAATTATCATCATCTTTATTGCTTATTCATGATAACCTCTTTGGAGTTTTTTTGCCAAATAACTAACTTCAAATCAAACCTCAGACCATTTTGTGCAACATTTTTCTGGATACCACTTGATAGTTGTCCCATCAAAGAAATGCAAGGAGAAAAACTAAGCCAGCTGCCCATATATTCACTAAGGACTCCTCCCACAGAGCTAATAAGTTGACACCTAATTGCCCAAAGGGGACAAGAATTAAGAGTGACCGCTCGGGACATTATTCTGTCAGAGTGGTGGTGAAGAGGAAATCAAAGGCCGTTTTTTGAATGAGTGGGCTGAGTGTGAAAAACTTCACAAAGTAAGATCCAATCTCTGACTTGGCCTTGGAGGTGATGTGCTTGCGGTGGGAGTCTAGATAGATATTGAGTTGAAATCAATAACATCATTTTATCCTGGTCATCTCCCATACCTCCCGCCTATAACACTAAATTACAGTAATAGCCTCTGACATATTTCTTCATTTTCTTGCCGTTACTCCAAGCTGTAACTGTTCTGGTATTTGTTTAACAGTCTAAGTGCAATTTCCAATGGCTTTTGTTTCATTTAAAGGTTAAT
>CAJRST010004446.1:3539907-3571809 GCA_907169785.1 Menidia menidia
ATTTCAGTCAGGAATTATTTCCGTGTATGGAAAAAACTCAAAAGGGTGACATTTTATTTTTCTCAAAAATGTGTTCATTCAAGGGGCTTGTGGAAAGCATATATTTCAACATTTCTTGCTTGTGAAATACTGCATTTAATAATGAGAAAATATTCTGACATTTGTTAACGGAACACATAAACATAGAACTCTGCATTCAAGTCTCATCCTATTCTGATATTCACTATCTCATTCATTCTCTTACACCCGCTCATTTAACCCCTTGATTTATTTGAGTCTGTTTCAGTTTCTCTTCAACAGTATACTATTGTGGACATTCTTTTATTTACATTGTGCAATTAACTGGTGTTCAGTCATTTATGTACATTTAAAACAGAAATACCCATATATACACACAAGAAAATGGCTTTAAATAGATATCCGTGACTGCTGTGCAGGAAAGGGTTAAGTGCAATGAAGATTCTCTCCTTTCTAATGCAACTATAAAGTATATTTCTTTATCTCTGAAATTAAAGTAAGGCACTCAGGACTTAGAGCAACAATCGTCTGGCAATTTTGAATGTGAAATTAAATTCAAAACCATGGCCATGAATAATTTTGCTTTTGAGAAGCATATGTCAAAGATGGTGTGAATCAGTGCAAATCTTCAAAGGAATGCAGTTTAATGTTTGAACACATCAAATTTGTTGGAACCAGGCATGGGACTTGAACTTTTATTACAGTATTTCTTGCGAAGTCTGCAGGTAATTTAGGTTTACCATTTAACCACACATGTTTTTAAAATGTGGAAAGAAGCCAGTTTACCCGGAGAGAACCAATGAATAAACAGGGAAGACATGCAAACTCCACAGAGAAAGACCCCTAGCCAGGAGTCAAACCTGGAAGCCTGTTGCTGCGATGCAAAAAGTACTAACCACCACAACTCAATAACATCTTGCAAACATGTTCGACAAGCTGGAGTAATTCTATTAAAAGCTGAAAAGTTTCCAGTTTCGTAAAAGAAAAGTGTTTTAAAATCTTCTTCGTTCACAATTGTGCGATGGCTGAAATCCTTTATTTGAACTGCTTGTTTTTACAATTGCTGCACAAAATTAAACTCCCCGCTGATCATGTTAGACCTTCATTAATCCAACTTGCCATTTTGGAAAACAGATTTTGAATAAAAGCTGGATTACGTGTAAATCTTTAGCCGCATTGTAGCCCGTCTTCCGTCGACTATAACTCCTCCTTCATTGTATTTAGGGAAACTCTCTCCTCGGACAAAAACCCTCTCTCTCTCTGGGAGAAAGCATTAACATTTATAAAGGAACTGGAGGCCATTGTTTCATGTGCGATAAATGCGAGTATTTCCCTAACTCCATTTCACATGAAACAATAGGGATAAAAATTGGGCAAAAACATTGTCCGGTGGCGCACTGTAACCCTGCCTAATGGCTACATGCGTCGACACAATTGCGTTTGTTAGTTTGTCCCTCAGAATTCATCGCTGGAATTGTTTGCGTCTTAGCCTTTGCGTGTCTGTGAGGAAGGGGATGAGAGTGGAGCAGAACAGTGAGGGGGTTGTGTGTATGTCAAGCCTGCTTAAGGGTCTCAAAGTTGACGGCGGCGGCAATTTGAAAGTCACACACATGATAAATACAATGTGAGACAAATTTGAACGGGAACATGCACAAAATCCCACAGCAGGGACAATGCAATAAATCATATGAACAAATCCGCCAGATGACCACTAGGGAGCACTAATAATCTCAACCTAACATGCTCCTCTTGCTGTTTTTTTCATTTTTTTACATGTCATACTATTCTTATTGTTTTTCCCTTCTTGGCTCCGCACACATCACGCACAAACAGTGTTCTGTGCTTTGCTCTGAGATGAATTCATCAGTGCTGTGTATTTGAAAAAATGCCACCCAGAGAAGTCGCTCTAACTTTGTTTGACAGGCTGCAGCTGAAGTAGTGATATTGAATTCCTTTCTCTCAGTGTTTTTCTTTTACCGATTGATATAACTGCCGCTCTCGTGTTTTGACCTGAAGAACCGCACAAGTGGAGGTAAATGGGAAATGTAAGGTGCATTAAGACAAAATTTGCCACCTATTTTTCTCGCTAAAGGAAGAAGCACTTCACACCTTTCTTAACCACATCCACAGACGGAAACCTCATTTGTTTTTCAGGGCCCTGCTTTTGCAGCTGTGTATGCACCATGGCTTCCTTTTAACATGAGGAAATGAGAAAGTGTGTGGTTGTCTTATTTGTCATTATTATTACTCTGTTGGTCTATGATATGGCTGGTGACTCATTCAGGGTGTACTCAACCTCTCGCCAGACAGTGAGGATACCCTCCAGCCCCCCCCCCCATGACCCTGTGCTGGATAAGGCAGGTATAGAAAATGGATGGATGGAGTAAATTATGCAAAAAAAGTTCTAGTTTAGGCCTTGAGAAACTTTAATGACTGCAAAAATAAAATGGTGTTTACCCATTCAGTTGATGTGGACATGTTACCCAATCTACATACTATTAAATAAAAAAATACAAAATACATTAACATCCGTCCATTTAAATAAAGCTCATACAATAGGAATTAAATCCTTGTTCCTTGAATCTTCTCTATCATGCTTACCTCCTGCTCCTCTTTTCTTATTTTTTCCAGCTCTAGCTCTTCTTCATCCTCACATTTTTTTTCATCCCTTTCTTCCATATGCCTCTTTCTATTAGAATACTTTAAAGTGACCATGTACAATGCACAGAAAACAATTAGGCTGTCATAATGAAAGGGTTTTAAAAATGGAGAAAGTATAAGAATATAACTATAACCAGGGAGATAGACATCCATTCTCCTCTAAATTATTGTATGATAAAAAATTTTGTTCTGACAAGAAATCCATGTTTCAGTTTTTAATAAGACCGACTTGTTTGGCCGGCACTGTTGGACACAGCGTGCTGTCCAAAGTGAAGACACAGAAGCATGATCTCTGCTTAAGAGGGATTTTGATTATTTCAAAGCAGCTGTTCCATCTTGCCTACCGCTTAATCTACACTACAAATGGGACAGTGTGTGTTGTCGGGGTTTGAAACACCCTGTCATTTCCTCTGTGTTTGTTAGAGCACATCTACTACTGCATTGTGAAAAACCCTCTTGTTCACATTAGGGTGTAAAATATGAGGGAAAAAAAAACAAAATAGGGACTGTCATGTTTGGATGAAGTCTTTTTTATGTTAGGGGCTGTAATCAGTTGGTGTGCACCCCTCAGAACTCCCTCATTTTGAGCTCCACGCTCTCGTTGAAACATTCGAAAGAAGCATCTCGACCCATATGCGGAGAGTCACTCAGGAGACCAGAAATTTTTAACAATATTTTTTGTAAGATGTTCTGTAGTGGTGCGGGGAAATGCGTTGAGAAAGGAAGAACATCCATATCCAGTGGGAAGAGGGCGATCCTCATGCAGGGGTCCTCCGAAAAAAAGCACCAGAGGAATGTAGAGATGGTTATTTGGTGAAAAGACACTGGGAATGAAAAAATCCTAATACTGTGCAGCTCGAGAATTCACTTATAGGTTGACACTCAGGCCAGGAGTGAACATCAGCCAGCTCCTTAAATGCATCTGCCGGTGATCTCTATAAAACTTTATCGTGGTTTTCATTTTTCCAACAGGCTTGAAATCCAAATCCATCATTCAGGATGAAATTGAACAAATTCTCCATAATCCTCAGCCCGTATCTCTGTTTTGTGGTGAGTTTATCATCCTCCTTTGATTTCTGTAAATGGTATTGTCTTCAGATTGGCCTCATCGGAACCTAACTTGGGGTTACGTGGGGTTTGACCAACAAATATAAGACAGGATTATCCATTGACTGAAACTAGCAGGCAGATTTATTTGTTGTAGACCAAGTTCACGGTCACGGTTACTTTGTTATCACTCACCTTGCTTTTCCCTTTTCTGACCCACACCTTCCTAACATGAAAGCCGTGTCAGCCTCCGGCTTCAGACGTCTCCTCGTTACATGGCTTTCTTACACTTTGCTGTCACTTTACTGAGCCAAACTCTGGGGGGGTAAGGAGGATTTCTCAGATAAGTTATGAGACTCCGGAATCACACAGAGAAACCGTCAAGCCATGAAATATGAGTCTGATTTAGAGTCAGGATGTGGGCACAGCATGAGGAATGTAGATTGGAGTACATACCCAAATCTAAACTATAAGATGTAGTACACTAACTATAATTTTACATCCTTTTTTAATATCATGTGAAACAAAGCAAGTAATTTATGTTTATTCAGATATGTAAATGTTCATGTTGGTGCAATATTTCTGATGAATACAGTTTGATATATATATATATATACATCTGTCTTTGTAAATTATATATATAGAACCTCTGCCATATGGCAAATTTTAGTTTTCAGTCGGTCTTTCATCTATAATACTGATATTATGAGGGAAGTGGATCAAGATCAACAAAACATGGAGCAGAAACTGCATGCAATATTGTTAACTTATCTGTAAATCCCCTATACAAAAATCCCTGTAATATCAACCAAACCAAAGGCAAAAAAAGAAAAGAAAATAGAATACAATCCTGGAAAGGACAGTTCGGACTTAGGAAGGGCACGGAAGATAACATGTGGCGGATCTGGCAGGGATTGAAAGGAATCAAAGCATATACAGAGACGAGTGTGATTACCGAGAGAAGAACATGTGGGTGAAGAGAGGACAATTGATTATGGTACAGGAAGGAACTATGGGAGGTAAAGTTGGTGGAGACACAGGAGAAGATCGCAGGAAGTGAGGGATGTTAAAAGAATAAAACACTGGAAACCAAGGCAAAGGGAAGCAGAACATGAAAGGCCAAAAGCCAAAAAGAGAAATAGAAACTCAAGGAAATCTCAGATAACTGAAACTATAACCACTGGA
This sequence comes from Menidia menidia, assembly GCA_907169785.1. Classification (NCBI taxonomy): domain Eukaryota; kingdom Metazoa; phylum Chordata; class Actinopteri; order Atheriniformes; family Atherinopsidae; genus Menidia; species Menidia menidia. Next base: position 3,544,819 of record CAJRST010004446.1, read on the forward strand.
CATAGAACTACAAACTCACAACAGCTAAATAAACCCACAAAGAACTCAAACTGGCGACAATGCAAAGTCCAAAAAACTTAAATAAAACCCCAATAGTGTTTGTGTTGTTTTCTTACAGCCTGATGTGTACAGAAAGGCCACCCTGCTGGAAAGCACCATCACCTGAAATTAACACATTCTTTAGACATAGCGTAAAGGGGAGACAAGTACTAGGAACGGAGATGTAAAGACCCAACCCCAAAATGGGAAGAAAAGCTATCATTTCCAGACCAATAGCAATAACAGTAAGGATGAGACAGTGTGATGCACACACTAAGACCTATAGGAAGACCAAATACGGGTAGGTGCGAACACTGGATAAAAGAAGGATAACCCAGAGTTAGACAGAGCTTTCAAGGATATTCAACTCTGAGACCTGTCCAGATTTGATGCATAAACCTGTATTTCTGATACAGTCCTGGCTGACAATAAAAAACATAATTTTAACAAGTCTGTCTCAGCAGAGTCTTTTCTGAGCTATTTGAAGACGACCAGATCCACAATACACCACAAAATGTATTAGTTGGTTATGTGTTATATCACTAATTGTAACTAAACTATTTCTAAATAACTCTGTACCTGCTAAATATTCTTTTGATAAGTCACTACAGTTAATCCATTTAGGTTTACTAGGCCTTTAATGATTCCCTGTCTTACTTCTTCCCAAAATCTAAAACTATATATATAGATGGGATATATTGTTCATATCCCATCTTTTTATATCCCCATATTTTTATTCTTAAAGGACAAAATGCATTAAAAAAAATGTTTATTTGTGTCCTATTATTGTCCTTTTAAAGTTTTTTGAAAGAGAGTAGTGACAATCTTCTTCTTGGTCACAAATAAAAACTCCATTATAGGATTTCTGGCAAATCACACTCATTATTCAAATTATAGCTCATGGTTTTCCTTTGTCCAGTCTAAAAATTAACCATAATAAACAGACATTTATTTTTAGATATCCTTTTTTCAGATTGATTTTGATAGAATAGAGAAGTTGTCTCATAAAGTTATAAATTATTTCCCAAAAATGTTCCATTTGGATTGTGCTCCCCTGCTGATCTCTATTTGAGGTGGAGTCTTTTCCTCATAAGTGGTGTTGTATTTCTGAGTGCTACTGTGGAGGATGCCCAGCTCCTAATCCTAATTAGTTCCCATCCCTTTTCGGACTTAAAGTGCAGATCAAAAACTGTGTCTATGAAGATTTACATATTTCTTAATATCTTGTCAGCATAAATGCCTCTGATAAGGTTAGAATTAGAGGAGGAATTGCTACAAGACTCTTATTTCTCCATAACATTACCAGCTCTCCGTCTTATTTATTCCTCATCTTCTCTTTGCAATTTCTGAAAAATGTTGAAAGCAGCCCACCAGGCTTATAAGAAAAGAGAAATATAAATAACATAATTCATGAGAGAGCTCCATAACTGCAGGCTGCTTGACTACACCAAGGTTTTTCTTTCTTTTTTCTTTTTTTTCAATTTAGCCTCATGTGAACACAGCCATACGGCCACAAAAATTACAAACGAGTGACAGTAAGAAAAAGAGCTGCTGGGAAAGACAAACATGCAGGCAAGCAAGGCAAGAGAAAATTAGCTTGGGGAAGTTGAAAAAATAAACACGGGTTTGATTGTATAAGCTTTAGCTTTGTTACTGGACTTAAAAACTGTTCCTGCTCACTCTTTGTCTGTAATATTTTCCTTCAAGGCACCTGGTGATGAATGAGACTGTTGAGGAATGGCAATTGCTTATTCTTTTTTTCTTTCATATCAACTACTTCTCAGGTCCACAAAAAATAATGAAATGAAAACACACTGGTCTATGTTTTTAATGTAGACATTGAAAATTTGTGTTGGAAGAAGTAACTAAAATTGAGTTCATGTTATTATTCAACCACACCTGTAATCACCCCTTGCCAACCTGCATATACATGTTAAATACAACGAAATTCTGCTTGTAAAATAATTAATTTGTAGGTCAATAGCACACCTTTATGCTTTAATTTGTATATGTTGCTTTGTATGATCAACGAAGAACTCTGTTAAATAGTAATACAGTAAGGTCTGAATTTTCACATTTCATCTTTGTGACTACAAATGAACATCTAAAAGAAAAACAGTTAATTTGAGAGGAAAAAGCAAAACGTAGAAATTCCTTAAAGCATGAAAGCCCCTCTTAAAATGCAAGTATTGAAAATGATTAAAGTGACAGAAGAGGGCAAACAGCCTTTGGGCCTCCTTAAAAGTCTGTCAGATTTCTGAATTTATAATTTCTCCAGAATCATTATGCATTTGTTTATCACACCTGAAGCTCTTTGTTTTTTCCTCGGGATGCCCTTCTCAGAATTTGATATCATTTAAGAACAGTAACTTCGTACACTTTATTGATATTGCACTTTTCAAAGATAAAAATCGGAAAGTGCTTCATAATCAAATACAAGACAACAGTTTTACGGTAACACTGCAGATAAAACAAAATGAAATGAATAAATAATGATAGATCAGAAAATACCAAACTAAAAAGAGGTAAGAGACCAAACAAAAGCAAAACTTGGTGGACTCATGAGCATGATTCCTAATTGTCAAATTCAAAGGTCTTACGGGTTTTATATAAATAAATAGTTGTTAGTCTTTCCATGGTACTGAATGTTGAACATAGCCCTGATCACTAAACTCTCCATAGATAAAGTGTTGTGTGCTTTCCCTAATTACTCTTATAGCCAATGTGTCCTTTTATTCAAATAGAAACCTGTTCAACCTCCCTTACATAATAGCTGACTCAGGGAGGCGTTGACTCATATCAAACTTGGAAAAAAATGTGATCGCCTATTTTTTTGCAGGCTCTTGCAAATTACTCAACAGAATCTGTAAAATATTTTGTTAAAATACTTGGATAAATAAATTTTCCATTGAGAATGCGAATCGATGCCTCCTGTGACATGTATATTTCCTTTTTTTCTATTTAAGGAAGTTGTTTGTGTGTGTTTACATATCAGAGTCTGTGGACAATGTTAGAAGCTGTTTAGCTATCTGTTTGGTTTATTATTTATGTAAATGATCTTTCGGTTTTATCCAATCCTGTACCAATTTCAAAACTTTGGGCTGGTCATTATAGTAGTTTTTTAATTTATAACAACCCCAATCCCGAAAAACTTTGTCCTTAAGGGCTCAACTCTGATGGTGACGGTAACCTTTTATTCTGCTCATACATCCCAAAGCTAGACAATAAGGAATGGAACAAAGGGAAGAGATTTATATAACTGGACAAGAGTATGTCCTTCCTTTGCAGTTCCTCTGGGAGTCTTCGAACGCTCTCCTCGATATCAGCATTTTGTCTATTTGCCCATTTTAGAGAGATCCGTCGTTACTCTTTAGTGGATCCTGAATGACAGCCACCATCTTGGATATCTGTCTCGGAGTCAAATATGAATAATATTTACCCACACTTCAGTTATGATTTTTTTTCTATACGGAGTATATGTCCCATTATTCTTAAATGATCACCTTTCTTGTGCTTTTCCACATATTGTGCCATTTTTCTTGAGTGATTAATAACACTTTCGGATGTCACATCCTGACTCAGAAACCAATTTTAAGTATCAATTGCAAACTAAATGACTGATGATGGACATTTTCATGCCCGCACGGTTATTCAGCAGGTAATTTTTTTGTTGTTGTGGTGTCTTGTGGACCTTATCGTATGTGCTGATATGACATTTCCTCCTCAAAGGTCACAGATAGATCATTATTTTTAGAGTGGATGCAGGATGACTGGAATACGAAGAGTAATGAGCCTCGCTGTCCTGGGATCGGCAAAAACGGATACGTTGTCTGTTGTGCTACATAATACTTGTGACATGACACTATAATAAAAATGTATGCTTCATCAAAATTTAAGGTGTGAGAGTGACCCTTTTTGAAACACACTGTGTAATGACTTGTGTTTGGAAAGGATGTGCCTGTTGTTTTGGTCCACCTGTTGCAGATTGGTCGTACCTTTATACTTTTTTAAACCTTTTTTTAAAACCTATTTTAACCTTTTAAGCCTGGAAAATTTTAATGTAGATCTGCATTACGACATATCAATAGTGTTATGTGAATATCACTTGTAAAAATGTTATTGCTGGCAAAAAAATCAAATACGTTAAAAAATGTATATATATTCTTTTTTTAATGGCATTTTTATGATGTACTTACAAGCTGTCTGTTTTCTTTTTTGGATGTGCGATCTACTTTCTGATACTGCCAATCATGATAGCTTAATTGACAGACTTCATGGCATTGTTTTGATTTCTGTTTCATTTTTTTCCAGTCGTTCTCAACTTACCTGTTATCCAGAACATTCAGTGTCTGAACTCTATAAACATGGTACCCCAAGGTAACATGATGAACCAATTCTGCCACATCCTACCATACATATGCAGATGACATCCGACTACTGCATGTTTAAAATCGCTAAGCTCCACAAACTTACTTTTAGTGCTTTGGTACTTTTAATCAATGGCTGAATGACTATTACTAAAAACTTAACTTAAACTAAACCGAAAGATTAATCATTACACCAGAGCACTGTAACCCTCAGCTCACGTGAATGATGAATAAAGATCTAGACTGGTCTTTTAAGCCTAGTCTTTGGAATTTAGGTGTCACTTTAGAGTTGACGATGTCTCTAGACCAGCACTATAGAAAATAATGAGGAAAAGCTTCTTTCATGTGAGGAACATTGCCAAATTAAGGTCACTTGGCTGAACTAAAGATAATGATATAATCCACACGTTTATTTCTTGTCATTTCAATTACTGAAAGAACTTTTTTTCCCCACCTGTTTTGATAAGAAGGACCTTGACCATCTCCAGGCTGTACAGAGTTCGGTTGCACAACTTTAACTCATACTCATAGACAAGAGTTCAGATCAGTCCAATTTCAGCTTCTGAATTACTTCAAGCCCCTTTTAGAATTAATTATATGACACTGGCCTTCACTTTTACAGTCCTACCATACAACTTCCCATTCTCAGGCAGTGGCCTTCACAAAGGTGCTCTGAATGTGTGGACTCTTTTAAAGAAGCAGCTGAGAAAAGTTTTATTTAAGCAGGCTTTTAGTTCAACATGAATGAATTATACCCATGTTTCCACCTAATTTGACTTGATCTGTAACCTTTTTTAAGTGCTTTTTATGATTGTCCCTAACCCTAACCCTATTATTTTCTTTATTCATGTATTTTATTGGGTGGCGTTATCTTAAACAGTGTTGCAGTATTTGATTATGAACCACTTTCTGATTTTCATTTTTGCTAAATAAATACAGTTTACGTGTATACTTACTCGGTTGGTTTTAATCTAATCCTGCTGCTAGACAGCAGGTAATAAACCAATACTGCAAGCATGCATATAATGATTATCACTAAGATAATCTGCTCACAATGGGAAGCATATTTTTTTATTATTATTAGGAAAGGTTACAAAGCCTACAGAGATTTCCTTCAATTTGCTCAAATCAGGCAATTCTAATCTTAGAGTTTTTGTTTATTTGGTGTTTTATCTTAGAGGATGTTGCAACCTGAGAGTTTTATGTTGTGTGTGTGTGTGTGTGTGTGTGTTCCTTTTCAGGTGCAGCTGTTCCAGCTGTGGCTGGTTTGTGGGAATCAGCTGGGCTGCCTTGAAAAGGAAGAGGAAGACACTCCTCAGTCTCAATGGGTCAGCTAATGTATATGTGAGAAGCTAGTGGTGATTGTAAATCTTTCAGTGGTTGGGGAGTGGGGTGAAAGTTCTAATCGATTGCTCTTGTTTCTCAAAAACAACATTTTTGGGGTTGGTTTTGTTCCCAACCCTGCTTTTTATTCTCATTCTCAAAATAATCATATTCTAAGCATCACATGCCAACTCTCCATGTCTTTTCCTGTCAACCCTGGGACTCTTATTGTTGCCATGAAACGGAGGACAAAAGGAAACAAATGAAGAAATTAACCAAAACAGCACAGCAACCAAATCCCCACCAGGTCTATTCAGCTTTTTTTTTTATATATAAAAAAAAAACTCTGACAAACGCTAAAGATATTCCAGGCTTGGGGTTGGCAGGAAGTAAATTTCTCCTTTTTCTATCATCTGTCCTGGCATAAGATTTACAGCATTAAGCATATTTAACAGTTCCCAAAAAGTTTTAAACAATTTAGTCATGCTCAGAACTGAGACGATGCATTGTGCTGTAAGTACTACCATTAGATGTATGCGCACAATAAGCTCTGGAGTTGTACAGTAACATAAGACATAAGACGATGATTGCCAAGTCTTCTTGCTCGAGGCTCTGCTTGGACAAGTCTAAGCTCAGTTCAAGTGGGATAAACCCACCTCCAAACTTTGCATTGTGTGTTTCTGCCTGAGGTGAGTGTTACTGTGAGTTGTAGTGTGGGCATTTTTGTAGCGCGGCACGTTTTGAAGATTACTGTTTGCCTGTTTCTTGAAAAATCTGAATTCTCACTAAACATTAAGCTATCCTCTCCAATATATTATTTGTGTTTTGGATCTGGGGTACACTTTTCAGCTCAGGAACAGTGGGAACTAGCGTTGGTTTTGGTGATGTTCTAAATGAAATTCTGACGAATCTTTTGAATCCTGCTTCATACTTAATCAAGGTAATTTCTAAACCAAACCATTTTTTTATGGTAACATTGTCATGGCTGAAAATAAAAAATGTAACCCTAGATTCATACATGGGTTACTTATTACCCCAAATGTATAATTTCAACGGGTTAACAAGGCAACTTTTTTCAATTTAAAGTATGTTCACTTATGAAACTTTAATATTGGACTCCAAGTCTTAAATCTCTTTGGCAAAATCTTAGTATTCCCTTTTGTTCAAGTGAAGAATCAGCTGTTGTCTATCAATTTCTTTCCTGCTTTTGGATCCATTCACCATCGCCCATCCTGGATTTTCTCACTATTCAAACATATTTTCTATTTGACTTAAACCTTAACTATCACCAGCGCAAACAAATACTGTAAGTAGCTTTGTTACAGTTTCTTGCTTAGAACTCCTTTCTGATCCCCTTCCTCTTTTTACCCATGAATGATCTAATTTTTTTTCTTTCCTTAATCTGTCCTTTTTGCATCAGTTTTGCTTTTTATAGCAATGTTCTAGCTGTGCCGGTGCCCAGATTTCCCTATAGTGAGAAGTAGGCTGCTCATTCCTAAAGGACAGCAACTTGTTGGATATAAATGTGGCAGAATATGTGTAACAAGTCTCAAAACAGAAGCTGTTATGTAGGTTGCATCCTTCAATCGTATCGTAATGCCATTACATTTACCTTCCTACAAGCCACAACAGGACATGTGACAAGTTTTAGGATTTCCACACTAGACTAAATATCATTACCCTACCTTTTGTTTAAACGCTCACAAAGTTCTCATAAGTAGGATGATGTAGTTCCTTTCAGGCGTTGACCTGATCGAGACCTTCTATGAAAATGGCACACAACTGAAATACTGATATGATATGATTTCCAAGTTGCCTGTAAAAGTGAAAATATATCAGCAAGGTTAGAAAACAATTATAATTTGGACTAATGTTTAGCTGTTACTGTTGAGACACAATTTTGCCTGTTGTGCTTGTTAGATACAAACAGTTCAGCCATGAATCTGATTAAAAAACAAATAATTTTACAATGCAACCGTCAACATAATGGACTAAGTTTTTGTTCGTCACATGTAGCTGCTTCTATGAATTTGGGGATTATTATTTGCCTGCATAAAATAATGCTAGATAGACACTCAGCTGGACAAGAGACAATTTTGTACGCGGCATTAATGTACCATCTTATAAGCATTTAATCACTGCTTTAATTTCTTGTCATCATTGTGGCATCGCCTGCCAGAAATGGTTGGTAGCCCCCTGAAGGGTCTCATGGCGAGGTCCGTATGGAGGCAGACTTGGCCCTGTGGCTCTGAATGAACTCCAAAGTCTCCACAACCGCACAGACACACAGAAAACTTGGCACACACCGAGGTACTGGCACGAAATCAGGCATGTCTGCAAGTCCACCTCCCCCTCTCCCCATCCTCTTTAACTCTTTGCTGTTGTGGTGTGCCTACACAATAAAGGCCAAGATTTTAGTTTGAAAAACAAAGCATCATTACAGGGGGAGTAAAAGGTCAGGGAAGGGGATGGATGAAAAATTAGAAAGGAGAGGGAGCCAATGGAGGGAGATGAAACAGCAGAGGTGGAGGGAAAACTGACAGTTTGGCTTAATTGGAGAGAATGAGTGATTTGGGGTTTGGGGAGCGAGGAAAAGAGTTGAAGACGTACCTCATAGAACTCTTAATCATGCTGTGTCAGAAAGACTGCAGCCATTCTAATGAATGAAATAAATCAACCAAGAAAATGTGTTTGGATTTTTGCATGCTTACAGCCCTTACTTAAAATGCATGAGGGAGGAATCTCTGTTCCTCGTGTATCTCCTGAGACCTCCAACTTTGGTATCTATATTTATGCAGTAGATGTTCTCGGTGTCATAACGGTACGCCAATTAAGCTTGAACTTGTGATTGTGCCACTGATAATAAGGGCGAGAGTTTCCTTACCCTGTTGTCTTAATTCAAGTGATCTGCCCTGGAGGCCTCACACAGGGATTCTGTCAATGTAAAACAAAACATCTAAATCAATTTTCTTTAATGTAATCGAATAGACATAAATTGCCCTATTATACAATATCAGTAAAACAGTTATTGTTGAAGAGGAAATGTAACTGGTCATCTTTGTGTTCGTTAATGTCCAGCAATGAATTAATTAGACATGTATTATGTACCGAATATGCAGCATTTATATACAACTTGGTAATTATCGAACTGAATGTGTCAAACAACAATTTGTGCTCTTTGTTAACAAAAAGCTCTTATCTATTTTAGATTATCAATCTAAAATCAATTTCGATATTTGGTACATTTATAATAATAACAACTATAATACACCTTTGACACATATAATAGGTTCTTTACAGGCTTTATCTCTGTCCACTTTGGGATACGTTATAAGAATGAAATACCCCAGTCCATATTTCCAAAGTGACAGTGATAATGCTGAAGTTTGTTTTGGATAAAAGCGCCAGCCAAAACGGTGAATATAAACCAGTACTTTTTTGTGACATTTTGGAGAAGACAAGCTATTATACTGAAATTGCATTTAACTTGCTTGTCGTCACAGTCCGGGCCATCAGCGAGAGCTCTGAGAGCTGAAAATGATGAAGACAATGTCTATCTTTTGGGGGCATTTAGTGTCCTTTGGTTCCTGGCGGTGGCAATGACATTTTAGAAAGGCATTTTTTAAAAGTCTGGCCAGATAAACACAACTATGTTTGAATTAATCAGGCTTCGTATGGTAACATTGTTTCAGGAAGCGTGAGAATTAAATTGTCACACATGGACTGGCCACCTCAGCTTAAAGCCCTTAATGACATTAAAAATCTTTTGAATTTGCTGAAGAAGTTTCCATTGTGTTTGCTTTTTCTTGCTCCGTTTTTAGTTTTCTGGCTTGGTTACACTTGATATCAAAAGAACTTCAAGTAGCATTATCCCCTGTTGCCTACTATTAATTTGAATGCATTGTAGGTCCATTCGCCATCACTTACTTTGGCCATTTGTGACATGAAGATCCCCATAAACAGCTGGTCTGTGAGATGATCTTCACGGACTGGGCCATCTGGATCTTTATGTTACTGAAAACTACCGAAAAGCTCCCACAGCCTGAGAGCATATGATCTTTAACTCTTATTTGAACCGGAGGTTTTGAACCGCCTGCTTCAAAACCTCCACCATCATCCCCGTCCCGAAAAAACCAAAGATTTCAGGCCTCAATGACTACAGACCTGTCGCCCTGACCTCCGTGGTGATGAAGGTATTTGAGCGCCTTGTCCTTGCCCACCTGAAAGACATCTCAGACCCACACCTGGACCCACTGCAGTTTGCCTACAGAGCCAACAGGTCTGTAGATGACGCTGTCAACCTGGCTCTCCACTTCATCCTCCAGCACCTGGACTCCCCGGCCACCTACGCCAGGATCCTGTTTGTGGATTTTAGCTCCGCCTTCAACACCATCATCCCCCCTCTACTCCAGGACAAGCTCTCCCAGCTGGGTGTGCCTGACCCCACCTGCAGATGGATCACCGACTTCCTATCTGACAGGAGGCAGCATGTGAGGCTGGGAAGCCACACCTCCAACAGCCGGACCATCAGCACTGGATCCCCCCAGGGCTGTGTTCTCTCCCCCCTACTCTTCTCCCTGTACACCAACAGCTGCACCTCCAGCCACCAGTCTGTCAAGCTCCTGAAGTATGCGGATGACACGACCCTCATCGGACTCATCTCAAAGGGGGACGAGTCCGCCTACAGGTGGGAGATCGACCGTCTGGTGTCCTGGTGTGCAGCCAACAACCTGGAGCTCAACGCGCTCAAGACAGAGGAGATGGTTGTAGACTTCAGGAAGAACACAGCACCACCTGCTCCCATCACTCTGTGTGGCTCCACAATTGCTTCTGTGGAGTCCTTCTGTTTCCTGGGGATCACAATAACCCAGGACCTCAAGTGGGAGCTGAACATCAGATCCCTCACAAAGAAAGCACAGCAGAGGATGTTCTTCCTGCGGCAGCTGAAGAAGTTCAACCTGCCCAAGGCAATGATGGTGCACTTCTACACAGCCATCATTGAGTCCATCCTCACCTCCTCCATCTCCATCTGGTACGCTGCTGCCACCGCTAAGGACAAGGGCCGACTGCAGCGTATCATTCGCTCAGCCGAGAAGGTGATTGGCTGTGATCTGCCATCCCTTCAGGACCTGTACGCCTCCAGGACTTTAAGGCGTGCAGGAAGGATCATGTCTGATCCTTCTCACCCTGGTCACAAACTCTTTAAAACTCTCCCCTCTGGCAGAAGGTTGAGGACCATCAGGACCAAAACCTCACGCCATAAAGACAGTTTTTATCCAACAGCAACTGGCCTCATCAACAAGACCAGCGACCCCCACCTATTCTTCTCCCCCCCCCCTCTACCTCACTAATTTACCCAATGCTCCAGCATTTTCTGGTCTGTCGTTGCAGATCAACATTGCACATTTCAACTGTTAATTTGCACATTCAAATCTATATTTTTAAAGATTGTTAATTTGTACATTCAGATTTATACTTTTAAAGATTGTATTTTTCAGTTTTATCATTCTGCCCTATATCTTTATTTTTACTTTTTATTCTTGCTTCTCATAGAAGTGTTGTGTTGTGCACTAAACACCAAGGCAAATTCCTTGTAAGTCTGAAAACCTACTTGGCAATAAACCTGATTCTGATTCTGATTCTGATTCTGATTCTGATTCTGATTTGCATTTCATACACAGCTTTAAAAACTGGGACCTTAAATGGCTTTAGGCCATGCCACCATATAAAGAGTCTAAATAATTACAAGCCCTAAAACACAAACTTCTTAATTAGCTTCATCAGTTAATGTCCCCAGAATGGTGCTAACATTTTGAGCTTTTAAATCCTGCGAATGCTATAAACTGAATCTGTTTCTTCCATTCATTAGATTTGAACTGACCACCAAGTGATACAAATACAGAGATCCAATGTGCACCTGCATAAACTGGCATTATTTAAATTTCTCCCCTTAAATGAACCGAAGTAAAAAGAAAATAAGGTGTTTATGTCTGGAATACTTTTCACTCAGGGCATGAACATGACTTAGTCCAAATCTCATCAAATCATCGGGTGAAACTATTTAACCATTGCTCCCATGGCCCACTACAATCAGTTCATGATGGTCCTCCTGCCCTCAGACGATGGCTTTGGTCCAACCCATTAAGACCTGACACATTCTCACACAGACAGCCAGAGAAGCTGCCAGTATTTCCACTGTAGAAGCAAACACTTTGAAACCGGGGTTGACTTGCAAAACGCATAAAAAACCACACGCAACTCTCAATCACGTCTGGAATTTGGTGAGGTTCACTATCCAACTGGGAGCAGACGCGTCTGACTCCAAGTCTTATTTGACAGATCCCTCAAATCTCTGCTCGTCTCGGGCCGTAACAAGGTTCACAGAATCTGACAGCTGCGAGCCCAGGTGGGAATCCCGTGTTTCATGGCGGCTGCAAAAGGTTGGCGCAAAGTCCCGGCAGAAAATGGCCACCACCCGCTATCAAATAAGCCACAACTTGCCCAGAACAGAGAATACTATGCCACCCATGCTAATAAATGGTCCTGCTGTACAAAAGACTCCTTGTGGCTGTCTTGTGGCTTTTGTCCTTTTTGACACACTATAGTTATACCAAATGGAAACATGTCAATTGCTTTGCCTCTAAAATTACCACTATATATTTAAAATATTTTGTATAGAATTAATATCACAGTACTATAAGACCTGCTTTGTAAATCCTAACTTCATCTGTTTTGATTATACAGTGGATTTTAGATTTAATGGCCATGTATGAAATTACAACATGTCAATGGTCAGACAGATTAAAGAATATCAAGCCTACTTTATATAACGGTGCATTTTCTTGTCTCCTCTTTTTTTCAAAAGCAACGTGATGACGTTTTTCCAGTTTAACAGGAACATGTATTTTACAGCATTCATGTAACTGATATCCCACAAAATCTGTTATTTTGACTAATGCGCACTTGCATTGAGACATCAATCTGCCTGACTGTGTCTCTAAAAAAAAAAAAAAGCAGCTTCATCTGTGATGTGCAACGGAGTGTTTCCTCCCTGTCATATTTGGCTTTTGCTAACTGAATTGCCTCCTCTACGTTGTCCCTGTATTAGCTTATCTTGACAACAGTGGAAGTAGTGGCAGGGATTGTTGGGATGTTGTTGTGACATACATCATTCAGTAAGCCGGTTAAAGACACCAAAAAGGTGTCAGGGGATGGGAATCGGATAAGAGGCGGAAAACTCCATCAGTCATATGCTAGACAAAGCAAATGACACCTGTAGTTAGTCTTTGTATAGTTTTGTCAGGCACATATTGATCTTCTTGTCTTGAGATGTATAATATAAATCAGAAGACAATGATTTTGACTGTGAAAAATTGTTTTCTTTGTAAATAATAAGGATCTAACAATTGTTTTTAAGTACTATTATTGTGTACATAATCCATGTGGGGAGAAAACAGCATTATATGAAAAAGAATGTCACAGAAACATACTATTGTATACTGCTTTGACACTGTGTGATATAGCTTTATTGTTTATAATTCCAAACACATTCCTTAGCTAAGCAGTTGTACAGTGTGAAATGTTTATGAATATTGGTCCTGTTTATCTAAAAGGAGCTCAATAGCCCAGCAGTGGAGATCATTTGACGCTGTCACACACGAGGGGGCTTTTGTGTATAATTTGGAAGAAAACTTGTATTGTCAATACTGTTTTTATTAAAAGCCCAGCATTTATTAGGTTGTTTATGGACTGTTGAGTTGCCCCGAACCAAATGCCACCAGTCCATCTAATTCAGACTGAATATTTCAGTTGGTTCAAAGTGATATCCACTTAGGTTCAAGCTCCAAAATAATTCTTTATTATTACATTTTCTATTCTCCAATAGTTTTTTTGAGACACTTAGTGCTCTCAAATGAGCCCGTAGATGAACTTCACCACCCATTGATGCCTTTAATAATTTCTCTGGTAGTATCTAATTTATGACTACGGTTAAATCTTTCAAACCCTTCTCATTTTCTTGACAAAAATCACATTGTTCTTAAGATCACCTCAGTGTCAGGGGGGTGGGTCTTGATGGAGGACTCAGGCGCGGAGATGATGAAAACAGGGTTAATTGGAACAAAGAATACTCAAAAGGGTGGCAGTCCAGACAAGGTTAAAAAACAAGGCTGTGGCAAAACTGTGAAAAAAAATGGCTATGGAACAAAGTAAATAATACTATGGCAAAAAGCAAAATCTTACGTGACATGGGGAGATGATAGACGAGGGACGAGAGACGCAACAAGAAGGACAAAAACGAGAGACGCAAAAAGACGCAAACGAACTGGCACAAGACAAGGGGAAACGAGGACTATTTAAACACATGAGGGAGGGGAACCCCAGGTGTACACAATAGTAATCAACACATGACGAGACACCAGACATTCCCCAAGACGTGACACTCAGACTAAAGTTTACAGCTGCACATTATTCACAATGTAAAGCAAATACTGTAAAGCTTCTTTCAGATCCCCTGGACATTTCATCACATTCGGTTTCACATTTCAACAATGCAAAGCATAGATTAAAAGCAGTTTGCGCTCTAAACTGTTGTGGTCATAAAGATTCCTGCAGGTTGTGGCTGTCTCTCGACTTGCAGCTCCTACCTGCATCACAGGTGCATGTTGAGCTCAGCCATCTTTGTTTGGCACACTCACAAGCTCATCCCAAAAAAGAAAATCAAGACAGCAGATTGCGCTCAACGGGATCTTTATCTTCTTTTTTTTTTCAAACAGTATATTCACCAGGTTTAACTGCTCCTTCAGTGTGGTCAGCATGTCAGAATTAAAATGATTGAATTTGAATGTTTAACATTAAACCCGGAACATGACCGATATTTGACCAGAAGTCACCAACCCAGTTATACCGTGCTCAAATATGCCTTAATTGACGTCAAGGCAGCGTCACAAATCTGATAATGTGGCTGAAAAGAGAAAAAACATTAAGAGAATCCGTTTACCCACAGTCACTTTTCGTGGATTTAATGGCAGCTGCACTGCTGCGATAAATCGGTTATTTTATTACCAGAGCGCCATTTGACAAAAAGTGACATCCACTTAAATGAGAAGCAACGCCTTGCGCTGTGATTTCGGTCATAATTACATTTACAAAAAAAAACACTTTGGATAAAGTTGTAAGTTGCAGAACACCACAGAGTCTTAACAAAACCGACAGGAACCTCTCAGTTTCTCGGAGAGGAAGCAGGAAGAGGTGACATGGCGGCATTACAGAGACCTGGTTCTCTCCGGGGGCCGTACAGGTGATGCAAGGAGCAAAAGTTGCTAATTAGTTGATTAGTCGCTGTGCGGATTTGAAAAAGGGATGAACCCTGACAGCTAACTTTGTCAACACTCTGGGATTTTATGTACGAATCCTGTCTTTGCAATTTCATCTCTACACACAGAGCGGCAGCTGCAAGATCATTTGAGAATTGCTCTTGATTTTTCTTGCGTGTCAAGATGTATCTAATTTGTTGTCGGGGACAGTGTGTCATTGTGTTTAGGGGGTAAGGAGTGCGTGTCAGCTTGAAAGGATGTGCAGCTGTTCTCCTATTCACAGCTGACTGCCTGTTTGTATTTGTTCGCTGCCACTGCTGTCGAGCTATTGACTGCTGCCTTAAAACCCGTCTGAGCTGACACATCCTCTCTGTGGAAGGCATTCAACATCATAATATTGTGTAATTACAAAGCAGAGTGGACAATATTGGATTGTCTTTTTTCTAATTAAAGAACAGAGGTCAAATCTGGAGAGAAAGGGAGAGAACCATGCACTTCCAGCTCTCCAGCTTTTGTGGTTTACTGATTGCGTTGTGATCTGAGCACTCCAGTTGGGGTTTTCCACCACCCACGTATTGCGGATCGGCTTGACTTGATTTGAGTGGCCGGGGCCTCGGAAAAAACAGAATTTCCGTAACTACTCAGCTGGGGTTGTTGTCTAGACTAGAGTTTGGGTCATATATAAATGAGGTTACAGGCAGGTAGGCTCATCTTTCTGTTTGGCCCTCATTTTTGTCATGGACACAGAGACAACCAACCTAAGTCATGGCACGCTGTGTAGATCCAATTGAACTAATGTTAAATCTCAATTTATTCTGTTCGGGATCATTTTTTGTGCTGCTTGTCTTCACTTTAATCAACCAAGTGAAGCCCACCATTCCCCACAAACTTAGTATGAAGTGTGTCGATCCTTAGGCAATAGAGCTAGGAAATAAAACGCTGTACATAGGCGAATATCTGCCATCCGTGGCTGAAAACACGTGAAGTCAAATGTTAATAGAGCTGCTTCTGAGCAAACTGCAGAAAATAGTTTCATGACAGCAAACACACGAGGAAAGGGAATCCGCAATATCAAAAAGTTGATTGTCCCTCACAGCCTTTCATTTTGAACACCATGCCACGACACTCTATCCCCCAACTTGTCCGAAACACTCGGTGAGGAGGTTAAGCTAAAAAAAAAAACACACTTGTCATCACTCAAATTTAATAATCCTTTGAGTCAGTGAGATTTCTCCTCTTTGCCACAGCCATCTCCGTGGACTCTATAATCTTTACCTGGACATTTCTTCTACTGACACATTTAATCTGTCCTCAACACAGTATAGATACAGGCTACCCAGTACACAGGCCTATCTATTTATCCTGTCAGCACACATCCTGAGCCTTGCTTTCACCGACCCAACTCCATCCTTCCATCGGACCATAACTGCACCGCGTGGATATTTCCCTCTTGTTTACCCACTTTGTTGTGATCATGACAGTTGCCATGCTTCACAGTTATGGCTCACCTCTGACAGCCTTTCAGCTTTAACAGTGTAGTCTGGCCTGCTCCCGTTTGATAGAGTCTCAGCCGGTCTGTGCTCTCTTCATTGTTGTGATTCCTCTTTTTTTAGGACTAACATAATGGAGAAAGATGAAACTTTAGATAAAGCAGGTGGGACTAAAAATGCAGGATTATAAAAACCCCATTCTGCATGTCTTACATTAAATAAAACAAAGTCGTATTAAAAATGCATTATAAAGACAACAGATTGTTTATGGGTACTTCACTTAAATTTCAACAAGATTTTCCAACCTTACTATTAAAGACATCTAAATTAATTTAGGCCTAATTCTTATGCGTTTGGAATTATTTGATTATTCGTCATGAAATAGGATGTGTATACCTGAGGATGGTTATAATTTTATCTTTAAATTTACAAATGGGAAGAGAGCTTTACTATCGTCAAGCAAGGCCTTTTGCAAGGCAACCTTTAGGACTCCTGAGTACTCAGGACCTGGTCTGGTAGTAAGCACTGTCGTTTTCACTTCCAGAAAGTTTTTGGATTAAATCCCAACTGGTCCCGAGAATTTCCCAGTGAATGCATTTAGGCTTCCTCCCACAGTCAAAACATGTATATAAGCTTAATTGGTGTTTCTAAATGAACAAAGCTTGCTACCTTTTACCCTTTATATCTAGGTCAGATCTCACAGGCACACAAATGTAAGTAAAATTATTTGAGTCCTTTTGTCAATGCAAATTCAATGGACTTTTCCAAACAAATATCAATCAGATGATTTATGGGCATGTGGAGTCCATGTTTAAACATTGTGGTGTCTTCTTTATTGATGAATTGTCAACATACTGAGTCTGAATTTGAGAAATCCACTAAACTCAATGTAGGCTAACTAAGATGTGAATCATTTAGAGTTTGGAAACAGGAAGTAGTGACATGATTAGTTTTCAACAACTGTTGCAATGTTTACATGTCACCAATATTTCACTGATATTTGCAACTTGCTATTACCAATAAATCCCCAGAACATCACAAAATTGGACACATCTCAAAACAAAATACCTGCATGTGGCCACGTTTGAATGGCTAACCACTGAGTAGCAGGGTTCATTTATGGACTCACAACTTCTTCCTCAACACGTTTCTTGAGCAAACACAATCCAGACTAATTACCTGTCAGTGTAAATAAAATGGTCACATAACATCGCGCCCAATTAAAATCAGTGGATGGCGATGGCTCCCAGATGCAGAACAAACCAAACTCAGCAGGGGAGGGGGGGGGGATTAGACTGTCATGATCACGACCTCTGGATTCTGATTTGCTTCTTTGAAAAAAGCTGAAAAAGCATGCCTAATTTGTATCCATAATGATTGTAGGACAGCATTATGACAAAGCAAAAAGGCACTTTTCATACCCTTACTTAGCTCTTGTTTCCAAACTGTTTAGAGCTACATCTTGTCGAAAAAGGAGCTTCAGTCTCTGTCAAATGAAGCGATGTCCAATCCAGAATTTTTTAATGCTGTAAGGAAAGAAGCTGAATTAAGTATTTCACAATTATGCTTAGTTATTTATATATTTATGGCAATGAACATTATGCTGTGTTACGCTTATGTTTTCCAAAGAATTCACTTTTTCTTTCATCAAAACAAATGCGACCCCAATCAGCCCTCTGCCCCCTCAGAGCATCACAACAAATACGTAGCTGTCATTGTGTCACAGATTGGAGTTAGAATGGAGTTTAATTAAACTGCTGAATCGCTTCAAATACTTTCCTTAAACAGGGTGCTTTGGCCAAAGTTTAAAATCATCTCTTTTACTTTCACTTAACTTGCTGGTGAGCAATTGTGCTTCCTGCAGGTGTGATTGTAGCCGGGATCCCTTTGATGATTTCCACCTGCTTGTGATGAAATGTCGGAACAGAAACATGTGGATGAGATGCTATGAAAGGCAGACAGGATATGACTTCTCTTGCCTTTTACGCGTTCATCAACCGAGCACCCCTGCCGGGAGTGCCTTTGTTGACGAGCTCCTGATAAAATCAGGGGCACTTGATCACCACTTTTTAGACATTTTAGACATCAGCTACCCAAAGTTTTTTATTTTACTGAAACTTTGACACTCACACTCTCAAAAGTTGCAACTGAGCATCATGATTTTTATTCTTTATTTAGTAATTTCGTCCTTGTAGAGGTAGAATTAAACATGAGCAACATAGCACTGAGTGTACAAAAAAATGTAATTGAAACATATTAATATGGGGTACAAAATAAAGCCTCCAATTTCTTATACACGGTTGAGTTACTTAAGTAAGTAATTAAGTAAGACTCTTTATTCAAGTCCTCATGAGATCCCATGAACTCCAAATGTTGTTAATCACATTCAACAAAAGCATCTCTCCAATTTTTTTCCTGCAAGCCCTCACATGTAAGTCCAATTACTGAGACCCAGAAAGCTCGACGGGGTCACTGTTTTCAATTTTTCTGCAGATCCTCTGAGCTTACCTGAATTACTGTGCTCAAGAGAAGTCTTTGGGGACGTCCAAGTGGTGCGCCTCAGTGTGGCCCAAATAGAATTCTTTTTACGAAATCCATTTGAGTATAGCGCTCTCCCTCCCCTCCCTCTCCTCGGGCTTCCATTTTTTTTGTTGCTGTGTCTTGTTCCTCTGTCAGAACCACTGAGAATAGATTCGAAAATGTGTTTTTTACTATTTCTGTAACCCTCAGCATGTGGTAGAAGGCTGGTGTTTGCAATGGAAGCGACTGATAACTTCCATGACGCGGATTATTTCTGACACATTTAACATAGTTCTGCTTGCAGCACTTATCCCACCATTTTTGGTGTTTTATTTGTTTGTGGTTACTCAAACATATTTATCCATTTATGGGGTACTATGATTGCATAACTTATTATTATTTGATTATTGCATTAACTTTTTTATGTTGAAGTTATAAGGAAAAAAATAAAGTTTATCATCAGTTAAACTGATGATTATCAAGATGGTTAGCTTCATTACCTCAAAGTAGGAGGGTTTCTCAGTTCAATTCCAAGCTGGGGACCTTTCTGTGTGGAGTTTGCATGCTCTCACTGTGATACCAGGTACTTTCAAAAAGTAACAAAAACTAAAAACAATGGACAAATAAATTGCCCATCACATCAACATTACATCAGCATTTCATTAGCCTGCTGTTTATCAATTCATAATTGTTGTATACCTTAAAGTAAGTGAATATTTAAGCAGAATACTTGTGTCTCTCCTTCAACCCTTTAATGCCATCTGTATCAAATATAAAATATGATACATAGATTTGTAAGACCTATTGCTTCAGCGTTTGGTAAAAACTATGCTTAAAAAAACCCTGTTATATAGAATATTTCCATTTTATTTCATACTAAAAATGATATGTTTTGTCTTGGGTCTGGCTTTGAAGGGTAAATACTCATTTTCCACAAGTGATGGTCACCTCACAGTCCATCATGTCATACATCATTATTGCACACAGACTGTTTTACAACCCTCAATAAAATGTCTAAGGAGAGGTTGTGCTGAACGGGTTAGTATATATAAGAAGTTGTGACTAGGATAAAGTAATTTGTCTTCTTCCATTAATCAAGTGCTGGTGTTAGCAATTCCTATTAGAAATTCTCCAAAATGAGTTATTTTTTATTACTAGAGAACATAAATTTTTCTGCTTGCCTGAATATATATTGCCAGATCGGCCCATGTTTACATATCACGTCCCCCTTCTGTTCTCTTTACTTTAACTAATCCCACGAGATGACTGTATAAGACAAGGGTACAGCTTGGAGAATGCCATGGTGTCAGCATGTTGATGAAAACATAACTTTCATTAGGCCTCATTATATCACGGCAGACATCCTTGTTAAAATGTCATTTGCTAATTCCTTTTAGTGCTCATTTCCATCCAGCTGTCCTGGCAAAATTAACATGTCATTTATTGGGAAGTGAAAGAAAAACAAGTCCAAAGTTGATTAGCGATAAGAAAATAAAGAAAGGGAGCAGGGTTGCGTGTGTTTGTTTACTGAGCACAGATCATGCATTTTGAGCAGATCATTACAGAAGAGTCAAACTCCCCTTTTTTTTTGCTGTATTCACAATATTCTTAAAGTACAGCCTCCTTCCTGAATGCCTACCTACATGAAGTACTGCTTGAGTCATCAGCAAACTTGCAAAACATACAGCTTTGAAAGTACTAAATCGCTTCTCATCACTATAAGAAATAAAATCCTAATTCAAGAGTCTATACATGAGTGTTGATACTCATAAATCAAAGTATCACACCAGATGATGGTGCCTGAAAAATGTCAGTGTATCAGATATTGAAAAATACGAACTGTGGGCCTAATCCTAGTACTTGAGAAATGAATGAACATTTAAGTAGTCACTCACATAAAAGCAGATTTTGATTTAAAAATGGAGCGCAATGTAGTGGAAACCATTACTGATTTGCTTAACAAAGGGAAAATAAGCCATAGCTACTTTTTGAATGACAGAAGTGATGACTCGCAGACATTTAGCTTTGCAGAACAGCTTTTCAGGAGAACATTTAAAGATTTTTAGACTTTAGCGGCATATTTTCAGACGCTAGTGAATCCCTGATTTTGTGAATCGCAGGACGAATCATTTATAGCCAGAAATATCCTTAAAATAACTATAGCATTGCAAATTACAACGCCAATACACTCATACAATTGCCACTGTAATTAAATGAATTTAAATCTATAGCTGATAAATCAGTCTGTTCTGGGTTAAGGGATTCTTTCTGTGAATATACAGGTACTTTTTTTCTTTGTGTGTATGTATTCAATTCTGCATGTCTGCCAGTGACACACACACACACACACACACACACACACACACACACACACACACACACACAGAAGACTGCCTGCTTTCTGGATGGCTGCCTACTGAAGAGGGATAAGCCCGAAGCTTCAGTGGTTCCAAATCGGTTTGGGCCGTTGCCAAGTGTAGAGCACATTTCACTGTCTGCAGGAGTCTTTAGAGTCTTGCTACTTCCATTTTTTTCTATTTAGAGTCTTGCCCTGAACAGAGAAATGAAGACAGAGGAGTTTCGCATCATCTACTGTCAATTTGGAAATAAGTAAAAAAAAAAACCCCAACTCTTTGGACCAAGAACCCATGTAATACACAATATTATATTGTTGATGCATAAAAACCTTGATAACTTAAAAAAAGACATTTAAGGTTTCTTAAAATTCACTAATCTTATCTAAAACAGAGTTTGAATGACTTTACAAAACAAACTGTGGCCAACTAATTATCATTTTCCTAAACTTTAAAACGTTGATTCTTTCTGAGGTTCTTTAGAGCTTCGTATAGTGACCAAGATGTAAATTGAAATAATACAAAGTGAAAAGTTTATTGAAATATCTTCATGGGAAAGTCTTTAATTGTTGATGAAAATGCTCCTCTTGAATAATAGGGCGACAACATTTTTTGTCAAAGTAATTTAGGAAAAATCAGAAAGTCTAATTATAGTCACTAAGGACTTTAAAAGACATCAAGAAATCTTTGAAGTCAATTACAAAAAAAAAACCTGTAATCCATGTCAAACAATATGAAACATTTGCACTAATGTCCTTCGTATTTCTTATTCAGAACTACGTCATGCTGTTGATGACATTGCACTTTTGAAATGGAATTGCACTGGAAAGTGAAGAGTTTGGAGTATGTTAATTCAACTCTAAAAATGTTTCATTGTTATAGTACTCAGAGTATTTAATTTCAAATCAAGTATTCCAAAGAAATTATAACATTCAAAACCAA
Organism: Menidia menidia; assembly: GCA_907169785.1. Classification (NCBI taxonomy): domain Eukaryota; kingdom Metazoa; phylum Chordata; class Actinopteri; order Atheriniformes; family Atherinopsidae; genus Menidia; species Menidia menidia. The sequence continues at coordinate 3,567,168 of CAJRST010004446.1, forward strand.
TTTGGCACATGGAATACTGGATGGAGTATTACAGATATCAGATGTATTTCGACTTGGGAAATTTTCTTTTTTTCTTTCTTTTTTAAAGAAGATTTGCGTGCAGCATTATCTTTATTGGGGATTTTCAAGAAATTTTGAGAATTCTGACATGATTTTTACAGTAAATGTAAACTCATGCAGGGTTCCTGGTTGTTGTTCCTGTGTGACCAAGACCTTGCTGTGTGACATTTGAATGTTGTCCCTGTGTCTGTGTGGGTTCCTTCCGAGTACTCCGGCATCCTCCCATCATCCACAAACATGCACGTTAAGTTAAATGGACACAAATTGCTCCTAGGAGTGAATGTGAGTGTGTGTGGTTCTCTGTTTCTGTGAGGCTCTGCAATGGACTGGCAAACCTCTCGCCCGTTGTCAGCAGGGATGGACTCCATCAGGGAATAAGATGTATAGGGATGTAAATTCATGCATCATTTGTCAGGTGAGGAATGGCAAGACTATGTTTATGTTTATGCATTTAGCAGATGCTTTTATCCAAAGCGACTCACAAAGTAGACACAATTTTACAGTTATCATCAACATGACAATAAGTTCTCTAAAGGAAAATCCCTAGTCAGAATCGGTGGTGACAGCAAAGAGAGAGAGAAGGGAAGTGCAGAAAGAGAAGTAGAGGGAATATAAAGGTATGGGGAAGAGTTAAGATAAGAGATGTTCTTTGAAGAGGTTGGTCTTTAGGAGTTTCCTAAAGATAGAAAGGGATGCTGCTGTTCTTGTAGCGCTTGGTAGCTCATTCCACCATCTTGGAACAACTCATGAAAGAGAAATACTGCAGATAAAGTCCACTGAAAAAACACAAAAACCCAACATTTGTTTTGCATTTAAATGTAAAGTTTCTAAAGTTTGGAAACCCATGCAGTTCTTGTGAAAGCTTAAACATGTTGTATACTTGATTATGTTATTTTTAGTGTTTTGCAGACCTTGGATTGTTGTTGTTGATATTCTTGTTTGCCATTTTAACTTGATTAGAATGACTAAAATGATCTGGTGAGGTGAAATGTCAGTGCTGTTTAACACCAGATAATGCCGTGATGCAAGAAATAAAACATCCTTGTATCGTAAAAACCCCTAACAATAATTATCAGTGTGGACATTGTTTGAATATACATGTTCCTTGGCTGGAATTAGACTTCTGTATAGAAATCTGCAGACAATTAAATCAAAAGTTAAATCAAACAACTAAGAATTCAGATGCTAAACACTGATCCCCCATCCATCAATCCATCCATTTTCTATGCTGCTTAATCCCAGTGGGGGGGCTATCCCATCTGACACTCCATTTGGTGAGAGGCAGAGTTGAATTCTGATCAGTTGAGCCTTATTATACCTCTCTTCTAATTGAAATAAATCAGAGCTGAGGGTGGAGTGTACAGGGAGAGAATGGAATCAGACAGGCGATTTATGATTCACATCTCTGCTATCTATTTTATTTCTGATCTTTTATATCTAAATACAGCTCGACTGTGCAAAACCCCATCTCATAATGTTTAAAGAGGCAGAGAAATGATGCACGATTATAATTTGTACAATGCATCATGCACTCTGTATAGGGTGCCTCAATCCTGCCTGTACAGAATAGGTGAATTGCTGCTCAGTCAAATTACCTGTTACCAACAGAAGCTACAGTATTTCCCTCTATAGCTGTTGTAGAAAATATTTGTTGGACAAGCGTTATGTTGTGAGGAATATGCAACACAGGGTTTATGATTTAATGCATATCCTTACATAAATGTTTTGTTTAATTATTGATTTTGCAACTGCCTTTATTGCTCAATTGTGACCCAGAATCAACAGGCTGAACCTGACAAACGTTTTTTCTGCGCGTTAAGGCAGACAGGAAGATAAGCACAGCACAGCACAGCTCTCCACTGGTCCATTAAAAGTGTATCTTGTAGTAAAAAGGGATTGCATTCTCAGTGGTGGCTCAGGTTTGTTTCCCTCATACCGCCTTTGCTCAGCTTGAGAAGGTACGGTTTGAAGGTCCGCTCTGTCCTTTAGCTGCTGCTGAATGATTTTTAACTGAACTGTGGATTTGCATGTTTTCATGTGGAGATCCACACAGCGGTGTGAGGCAGTGTATCAATTACCCCAGTCCAGCTCTGGAGGATCGGACTCAGGAACTCGCAAATTGGTTGATGTCCAGCAGAGGAAAAAAAAAATATTTAAAGCAGGGGTCTATAAAAGTGGGATGGGCTGGAATAGTTTAAAATAAAAAGCTTCCCCAATTCTCACCTTTCAAAGTCACCCAAAATATCAACTACGTTTTTCTGATAATAAGCCTTACAGCCATGAGCATTTTTCCAGGAAAACCTCATGGTATTCTAAATAATCATTTTCAGACACTGTGTATCCACCCCTCTCTTGCTCTCCACGGTGTGTGATATCTGTTTTTCAAAGAGTGTGTGAGACAATGATTTTAAGTGTTTGCTGTGCTTTTATAGCCCTCACGTTGCGACATTGTCATAGACTCCTGTCCACCCACTCTCTGCTACAAGGTTGTAGCCCAAAAAACAAATTGAACAGAGCAAAATAACAGCAAACCAGGGAAACACACTTTCTACTCAATCTACTGAGTATGAGGGCTGTTTTGAGTTCTGGAATAAACACTTTAGTATTCGAAATGATGCGTATTAAATCTGAAGCTGTACAAAAATTAAGGTCTTTATCAAAATGTCAAATGACGTGAACGGACACCCAAAGTGGCCACGGAGACCACTCTGCTTTGTGCGTTGGTGATTCGTCTCCAGTTGAGTTGGTAATTGGTCGATCACTGTGAAGCCCATCAGCTGACATCTGCTTCCTTAGCCTTTGAGCGCATTGAGCTATTTTTTCTTGGCCTACGGTGCCGCCAGCAGATATCTAGATGATAGATTTTTATGCTAAGACTTCCCCGTGCAATCGCTATGTTAATGAAGATAAATGTAGTTAAAGAAAAGTTATTTGTTTAAGCGGACAGATTTTATTCTCTGTTGTACTTCATGTGATGTGTTCCTACGTTCAGGGAATGCTTATTTTTGTAATTCTGCAGCAAAGAATTACATCTTTGTGACCCTGTGCAGTTTCACTGGAGTTGTTTTTGTACAGATTTTTGTGGATTAATCTAAAATGCTTGAAATCACATTGAGTCCAATAGTCCAAGAAAGACTACTTTATATGTTTTCATCATGACATATACAGTATGCTTCCATTGTATGTATTTACCACCTAGAGATTAATTATGTAGTACCTCATAATTATCATAAAATCAACTTTTTGATTCTTCCAGAAAAATTCAAACATTTGTTTGGGGTCAGGTCATCTCAACACAGACGTGTTCTCAGCATCAAGCACCTAATTTACATAATTACATCATTTCAAATCGATGGCAGAAACAACATGTGCTGAATCGAATTTAGAATTTGTGATTAGATATTTGACTACAGCCACATGAAACAGTCTTTTTAAAATGTATTTGTTTGTTGGGGGTTTCCTTCCTTTCATGTGAATTATATGTGTTTGACACATATAATATATATTGCTCAGCTCACCTCGATTTCTGACCCCCTCTTCATCATAGCCATTACCATATAGATAAAGATAGCCGTCATTATTACCTACACCTCTTTTACAATGATGGTGATTTGCTCAGCCATGAGGGACCACCACATGTAGACCTGGATTATATCATATTCATGAATGTGGCTATCATCATTATTATTATCTTTTTTTTTTCTTTGGTTCTGAAGCCTGACGTTCTCTTCAAAAATACATGTTGTTCTTTTACTCTGTGATTCATAAACAGCTCCAGTGATGAAAGCATATTGGCTGCGTTGGCGATCCGGCTTCTTGTAAAATCAACAAGAAGAGACAACTTTGCCTCCAGCAAATCACGTCCTAAAGTGATATTTTTTTATTGCTTGCCAAAATTCCTTTTTGGTTTGCTTTGTGTCATTTATCAGCTACAATGAGCGAGTGGTTGGCTGCCCGCTGGCATTGAAAGGTGACGATTAAGATGTTGCTAGGATTCAGGCTCGACTTTAGACAGGGGTGATTGTAACGCGACAGATCTGGCAGCAGGTTATGTCAGGAGTGCCTTTTTTCTGTTGCCAGTGTTGGAAAAGGACCTTTCCACACATTTCCAAAGAGCACTTAAACAATAAATGCCCATGTCGCTGAAATGTTGTTGCCATGGCAGTGGTTGTCCTGCCATCTAAACCGTAAGAGAGATCAAAATTAATCTTCAAGTGACTAAAAAAGCTTTGAACGTGATACATACTCGGTAATGTATTCAAGTCCTTTTCCCATGCAGTGAATCAGTGGATTTATGAGTCTGTTAAAGCAACAGGTTCCCATAATTTAGGACATTGGTTATGTTTATGTTTCAAGCCACATGGGTTTCTGACATAAGGCTTTTCAGAACGATAAGTTTAAGCATATAAGTTTAGGTTTGATGCTCAAGGGCTAATGAACTTTTGTAACAAAATGATTCCTGTACAATCATGTTTGCCATCTGGCCTCTCAACACAAACAAAAAAACAGTTTACACTGTATATGTATGTAGCCTATGTATGTATGTATGTATGTATGTATGTATGTATGTATGTATGTATGT
>CAJRST010004446.1:3571819-3595955 GCA_907169785.1 Menidia menidia
TAGAGCGATCTGTATCTTCATTAAAATCTCTGTTTGAGAATAGAGGCAGCATTAATCAGAATCAAAGATGTGGCCCATGTGTCGGGTGATAAACAGTGGTGTAGAAAGTTGATTCAGTGTTTTTTGCCCACCGCTTTGACATCAATCTGTCGACATATCCATCCTCTTTGTGGAAAATTGACACTTTTCTTTTTTTACTTTCAACACCGTGCTATTCAAGAATTTTGAGAATGCTGCAGACTACTTTTTCATTGTCATTAAAGGAACCTTGAAAAACAGAGCACATCAACAAGGAAGGGGAACAAGCTTCTCTAATTTACCACAAACAATTAAATGTTGTGTGTTCCAGTCATCCCCATATTGCAAAACTCTTAAATAAAAGTAATGCTCTTTTTTTTTCTTTTGCAAGGGCTATTGTTTGTGGGTTTGAAGCTGCAGAACATGTTGTGATCACCATATTTCTTTCCGGTTGATAGATAGGGTGCCAACAGGGTATGAGGAACTCTGCAACCATAGTTCTTATTATTTTGTTCTTAGGGTGGATCATCTTCAGCACACTCTTGAGGATTCTGTTTCAGATCAAGCACACACTTGCTTTTTCCCCTTGGTATTTAAGAATGAACATTTCCTTGCATCATTCTGAGTTTAAACTCTTACTAGTATGTCTTGGCTGAAATTGGGCTCTTGCTTTCACAATGATCTTAGAGAAGAGGAACCATAATGTATGAATATTTACTTTATTTGACTCAGATATGCTATTCCAAAGACAACTGTCGCTGTCCTCTAAGTTGAAATTTGAACATCTGTATTGTAGTAGTCTTTAATAACATTGCACAATCATAAACAAAAGGGGTTTGCAGGGTTAATTGTTGTTCTATCCAGACAGACTTGTTGACTGGCTTTAAAACCCAATCTCCTCCAGTAATAGTTCACTATCGGGGTTTTATTTATTCTGAAGAGGGAAGTGCTGATTTGGATTAAATTACATTGCTGTAGTTGGCACACGAATAGAAAGAAAATGACTAGTTTCCAGAGGCTGATATGAAACAGTAAAAACCTGCTGGGAACAGACGCAGCCCTTGTGCTGAGCTCAGGCTCTTTGCCATCCCAACATGGACTGCTTCCCAGATAATTCCACACAATCTTTTCACTTTTCCACACGCTGATTAGAGCTCTAAAGCAACGGTCACGCCGCAGAATGCGGTCACACCCGGATGAATGGAATATGAGTTTTGATGGGCAGTGAATGGAAACCCAGTCAGTCCACCACTCTGATTCAGACTCCCAAATCTGCCGTTGATTGGATTTTTACTGAAGTTGTGTGCATGTAATCCTGATGACAAATGCTTTTTAACTGTGGTGACACCCCAATCTTTTTTCCCGGCTTCACCATCTGATTCAGACACTGGACTGAGATAGACATGGAGGATGCTAATTTCTGATTAGGTGGCGTGTGCCAATCTCTGTAATCCTCATGGATGAGTTCCTGTAAATACACTCAAAACTGCTTTCAAACACACTTTAAGATCTAGTCTCTTTGCGTGACTCACCTCAAACTGTCAAGGGAGGCCACAGCCTCCAGCCAGATGTGTGAATGCATCTGTCCTCCTATGAAACAAGTGACTCAACTCAGCAAACAGAGTCCTAAAGGTTTTTTTTAGCAAGTTTAAAAGGATTCTAAACTACATGTGGTCCAGCATTTATTCATAGAGAAAAAATAAATTAAAGCTAAGTATCTCTGAGTGGCAAAAGTATGTCAGTGAACGTTTTGTTTTACAGTATATCCGTTTAATTATTTTAGAGAAATTTCTCCATATTGCTTCTTTAGGTTATTTGACAATTTCGAGTCATTAACATTACTTTCATTCAAGCTTTCGTGGATAGAAAAATTTGAATTTTGGGTGTCGGCTTACTTTACATAACTCAGTTTCACGTCTTAAATAACAGCATCCAAATTCCTAGCGTCTTTCGACACAATACAAAATCATTTTATAGCCTACAGTTCAGCATTTGTCAGTTAAAACCAATTTGAACCTTTTGTTGAGTTTACAGAACATTTTTCCAAACGCTGTCTGGGTGGCTTTTGTGTTTTTTTATCATTAAGAGGCAACTTTTTTTTGGAATAGCTGTGACTTTGCTTCTACTGTTGGACACAGCAGTGGACCACTATTACTTCCATGACCATTGCTTATTTACTTGATTATGGAGTCATTTCATTGACTGACCTCTTCTGAAGATGTATCAATGTTTTGAAATGTTACACCTGTCTTACATTGGAATGATGCATTACCAAGAAACTAAGAATCTGCTTTTATTGGCTTTAGATAAGAAATTACAGCTTAAAAACTTGTTTAACTTTGTTAGATGGGAGCCAGGGTCATGATAACGTTCGGCCTGATCGTGCTGTGACCTCAATTCAGTAAAAGGTGGAGGCTTCCTTTGTGTTCTGGGTTACAGGCGTGATGGTAATTGTCTGTGTGATCACATTCTCTAACCCCACTGATATTTGGCTCAAGGAAACCTTTTGTTCCCCCCTCACCCTTCTCTGTCACTCTGACACTGACAGAGAGTGTATTGACAGCGGCTCTCGGTATCGGTGTGTTGTAAGTAATGGCCATGGATTGTTGGAGCGCGTTGAGTCCAGGAAGACAATAGATTTCATTAACTTCCACAGAAGGTGAAAGCCAGCTCATCAGCTGGCTGAGCCCATGAAAGCGGGCAGGGACGAGGAATGGATGCCACGTGGTAAATGGAGTCCCTCAAATGTAGAAACCTTTTCTCTAGATACTTGAAATGCTTCCTGGCAGGCCAGAGATTTCGACTGAGGAGTGTGGTTTCCGACAGGACTGACTTTGTAAACTCCTTTATATACTCTCGTAAAGAGCTGGCTAAATAAAATGTACGTGTTCCACAGATGAATATGGTTTAACTTCAACTAATACTTTAAATGAGGCAAAACATTTTAGCCACACGGAAAGGAAAATTACCAATACAAATGTCAAAGCATTCATTAATATGTGGAGTACTGAAGCTGAAAATGTTTTAATAGAAAAATCTATATGCTAAATATTCAACCATTTAATTATAATTTTATAATTTTGTGCATATTTTACAGTTCTACTCTTTTTTAAGTAATTAAAAAAAAATTATTGACCATAACTACTATTTTCTATTGAATATATATATTTTTTTATTTCAAACATACTCTTATGTATTTATGTGTGATATATTCATTTTATATTTGCTCTACTATGTGTATACATATATATATATATAATGCTTCTTTTATATCCCCCTTCAATTTATTACCCTTTTTTCCCCAATAAGTATACTTATTTCCTTCCTTCTGCCTTCTTTTTATATTTCTCTACCTCAGTTGTCCAGCCTCATTATGCAAATACTCTGAATTATCAGGATAAATTTTACCTTTAAAAAATTCTTAAAAAATAAAATCAAGGTTGATTCATTGTTTTGGATCTCTTCAATCCCTATTTTTCGTCATACGAAACGAGAAAGACGTAAAGATGTCCACGGGTTATTGGATCATTATTGGGGAGGCTAAAAATAATTCCTCGTCGCAGTCATGAATATAGATAAAGGACTCAGAACACGACACAAATAGATTTTTTTTACTATATATTTAATTCCATTTTTTCTTACAAAACAATTTCCCTCATAAACCAGAACACACAAAATGCATAAAGAAAACTGTACAGTCTGTTTTGTCATGTCTGAACGTGTTCTAAACATGAACAATGTTATCTACAACAGTGGGTTCCTATCAAGGTCTATCACACCAAGCGTTTCGGCTCTGCAGCTCCTTACTTCATCGGGGGTTTAAAGGAGAGGTACAGAAATAGTCACGTGATACTGAGGGTAGATCCACACAAAACGACACGAGCTAGCCAACGTTATCAGCGAGCGCACGTGTAGCGTCTTTGCTCTTTGCTCTCCTTGGCTCTAGTAGCAATGTTTTACTGCCGCAGATGTGATGATAAGAGGGCAAAAAAAGTGATTTTCTTTTTCTTTTTTTTTTTTCCACAAGCAACTGTAAACTGTGAGTGACTGTGAGAGATCACTGGGAGGTCAGTGGTAGTCTTTGCTGCAGATCTGTATTTCGTTGCATGCATGTCTCAGTGCTGTCCGATAAGGTAGGGTGCTCATTTGGAGCAACAAGGGAACAATATTGAATGGATTTGTGATTTTAGAAAGGCTCAGACGGCCAATTTAAAAAAAAAAGAAAAAAAAAAAAGAAGTTACTGGTTCGACATATTTCCGTCCAGATAGTATTAATAATGTATGTCATACACATTTATCTCCTCAGTGCAACAGTGGTCTAAGAAATACTATCAACAAATGCTGTCTTAAATCCCTCACACAAGCTCATCGGACAGATTTTCAGACCAGAAAGGTTTTCATGGCAGATTAGCAGCAAATACCAAAGTCACAAAAAAAAGAACATCGAATCTCCTTTCGTCTCTGTGTTTGCTTTTCTTACAGCTTGGTTTTTCTACCCTACACATTGCATCGTGTTGTGGAGCTACAGGCACAATCACGCACTAGGAAAGGATGATGAATATTAAACCGGACTGCAATTTGTGAGGAGGGAAGATGGGGGGCACTAGCAGATTAACAGTATGCTTCAAACTTAAGACTCAAAACGCTAAAATTTGACATCTTGTTCTTCAGAGACAGATACATTTTTGATCACTCTTCTTTCAAACACATTTGACCCACCAGAGCCAGCCGGGAAAAAAAAAAAATGTCTCAAAGGCTGTGAGCATTTGCGCGATTGATGGTGAGGTTTCATTTCGATCACGTTATTATTCCCCGTTTTTATATTATTAAGAGAACAACTTCATGCCGGAATACATATTTTTAAAAATTTTAAGCTGAATTCACCAAAAAAATTGAAGTGAACAAGTGAAAGCTGCAAATTCTTTCGTCTCTAACCCCCCGTCGACACCTGGGAAAATTACATTCAGAATATTAGCATATGGTGGGGAAAAAAAGAAGAAATTGTCCACTATTTGTGAAAGAGAAAATTATTTTAAAAAGTGATATTCTTAGGCTATAACTACATTTAAAATATTAAATTCACACGTGGTCGTGATCTGCCATAGAAGTCACGTGGTGCTACTATCACAGAATGCCCTAATCTGCTTAGATTTAGTGTTTGAATCTAGTAAAAACCAAAAGATTGTGCACAGATGACAATAAAGTACAAGGCTTATTTATGTTTGAGGCACAGTCTGGTTGAGCAAGTTACACAGATTTAAGAAAATTGCCTTTCTGACACAGATATTTAAGATATTTATCTAAGATATCTAAGATATTTTGCTTTCATTTGGACCTTTACGACCACCTCTTACATTTGCAAGAGAAATAGTTACAACTTTTGATAGAAGAAGCCACAACAAAGTATGATCTCAGCAGTCAGTGGAGTATTGCTCTGATGTTTTCTATTCTGACAGCCATATATGTTTAAGTACGGTTATGCTACAGCTAGTTGTGTGTTCCTCAGATACACTGTATATCCACGCTGGTGAAGTAAAGCCATTGTCAAACAACAATGAATAACAAAAAAATCAATGTCTGTTCAAACATTTCAATACACATTAACCCATGACATGTTTTAAACTAGAGTTTCTATGTATGTGCATTATTTAATGTAATATTTAATATTATATCATCAATTCTAGTTTAAGAGGGATAGTGGTAATCTGAATTTTTCGGCAACAAAACATCTGTGACATCATGTTCGGCTACATCCTTTTCATAAATACAGTCTATCGTTTGATAGTAAAATCACCATGTACATTACTTTTCTTTGTTTGGGGCTCTTTGTGTCGCTCTCAAATATCTTGTGGGTACTCTTTTGGTTCTTAGTTTAATTGCTGGTGAAGCTCAACTGAATATAGCATTGTAAAGTTTGACATTTTCTATGAGACAACGGATTTTTTAAGTGGAAATGGTCATTTTTGCTAATGTAGTTTTGAAAATACACCCATATCGAATCCCTATCCAGGTACAGACAAGCAGCTGAGTATTTATGGATTGTCTCCCTCTAGATTCAGCATACTTGCAAAAAATACAGTTCCTTTTTTTTCTTTTATTAAGAGCAGGAATATTAGGAAAATGCCATCTTCCTCTAGCCGACGAAAGCTTTTCTGTGTCATTTAAGCTAAGCATCCATGTGTGGACGAGCTCTGTTGTGAAGAGGCAGAAATGCTTAGAGAGACATTATGGTTGTGGTCATTATTACAACTGTGCAGAAGCTGCATTGCTGTCTTGCTGCTAATGGCTCATCATTGTGATGATTAGTGCCGGCGGAAAAACACAATTACACTGAGAATGACACAGTTAAACCACGGAAAGAAAAACATGTGCTTTTTCCAAGAGTTGAAGAGTTGCTGGTGGTAATTCAGTTATTGTCTTAGGATAAGTTTTTTTCAAGCATGATGACAGTTTTAAACTTTAAAATTAATATTACAACCCTGTTCACATGACAATCAGTAGTCTTATACACATATCATAAGACTTAATGTACTTAAATATCGCTCAAGTTAAGGTTAATCATTACCCTCCCTCCTCAAAGTTTGAGATGATGATCAAACTGTTTAAAGGAAAATAAATAATATAACTACCTTACTTCCAGTTCACCCGATCGAGTGTGTGATATGCGTTGCTCAATGGGAGGATGCACAAATGCTCACAGCCTGCCAAATAGTGGAATTGATGCTGCTTTGGTGTATGGGTCAATATAAACCAAAATCATTACCCTGAGGGAATCTGCTAAGTAGAATCAGAGGCATTTTCAGGCTTCACAGCACAGAGCTGCGTTGCAGGTTCAGACTAAATGCGAGAGACAGCGGGGGGGACACATTATACTGTTGCAAGAGACCAAAGGATGGACTTTCATTTCCTCGGCGACCGAAACATCCATTGTCAACGGCTAATGGACCAATTGGGCTCTTTGGATAGACAACGTAAATAGAGGGTTTTTTACACATGTGCATAAAGCCAACCTCTGCTGGAATGAGGGGGAATGAAAGCTTTTAGAGGAAGGGGGGGGGGGGAGTACATTACAATACCATGACAAAGGCGAGTAAACAGATGGTGTCGGTAGCTTTTTTAAAAAGACTCAGAACACGTACACACTAACGGCAGACAGGACGGACAGTTTGTGGTGATTATACGCAGCACTGGTGATAACGACGAACATCGTTGAAACAAAATAAAAACTCGAAAGCTTTTTTAATTCTAAAAAAAGTGAGCATTGTGCATAGTTCGTTGTTCGTTAATAACCCCCTTTTTCAGGTACCTATTTGCTGTGATAACATGGAAGGAAGTGCAATAATGTACAATTCTGTATAGTAAAGTGCACATAGATCACTGTTGCACTGACAGGTATTGACACTTTCTCCCAATAGGAATATCACAACAGATTCGCCTAAAATGTTCTCGATTTCTCTATTTTTAAATGTACGTTTGTTACTGCAAACCCAAGCGTGGTTCCCTCTCTCTCTCTTCCAGGGTTGAGTCCACAATGTATGTTCACATAAATCTTAGTCAAAGGTAAATTTGGCCTGATCTCCCTTCTTAGTTGTTTTTTTTCTCATTTACTTCTTTCACTAATTCTATATCTCCTTTTTTTGCCTAAAATTCACCCCTTTTTTTTTCTTTTCTCTCATACTTTTTTCTCATACCTCGCCGACCCATACGACTGTGTTTCCTCTATTGATATCCGAGACCTCGCAGTGCGGCGTTCTCTGTTTCCCGTTCAGGACGAAGAGCGACTGGACCGAGGGGGTCACCAGGTACTGTCCGAACAGCCCGCTGGTCACCACCACCCTGTTGGGGCCTCCCCAGGGCCAGGCGCGGGCCTCCAGGGGCTCCTTGAGGCCCCGCAGGACCTGGGTGCGGCCGGAGGACAGGTCGGCGAACAGCAGGTCCGTGCCCGAGCCGGACGTGGCCACCGCCACGTGCTGGTTGGACTCGGCGAAGGACGGCTGGAAAACCAGGTCGGAGACCCGCGCGGGCCCGTCTATTTCCCGGTTCACCGCCAGCTCCCCGCGGAACGAAACCGTCTGTACGGTCAGCCGCGGGCCCCGGGGGTCGGGGGTCACCACGTAGCGGCCGTCCGGCGACGCGTACGCCCGGCCCGTGACGTTGAGGTTGGCGCCGACCACGGCGTCGGTCACGCCGTCGATGAGGAGCTGCGGCGGGGCGCCGAGGAGGCCCTCGCTCCGGCACTGGACGAAGTAGAGGCCGCTCAGGTGCGTGTAGGCCATGCTGACCGGCACGCAGCTGTGGTTCTTCAGACTGATGGTCTTGACGCGGCGAAAGGTCTCCAGGTCGATCTTGTGGACCGCAGGTTCGTTTTTGAGGAAGACGAAGGCAAACCTGCGCCGGGGAAAAGTTCAAAACGGAGGTTAATTGCCTTTCAAGATATTTGGGGGGAAGTGATTAATACACATGTAGATTCTCATTAGAGCGCTAATTCGCTCTTTTCTCCTTTGCTTTAGGGAGACAGTTGTGATGAGCAAACATTGAGGTGGCCGGTGTTTTTTGAGGTCAGAAGCGACCGGGAGCTTTACCTCACATGAGTGATGATGAGATTAGTTGGAGGGATGAAGAAGTCATTCACCCTTTGGAAAGTTGTTCGAATGGCATGATGAACTTCCCCGACACTGGCTTGGACAATTACCTGTTAAAGTCAGCAAAAAAGAAAAAACACGAATATTAAGCACTGATAACAAATAACAGTGATGTGAACCTTTAATCTCTCAATTTTATTGCTTGAAAAATGAAAGATGATGTGGTCCAAAGCACATGATGGTGGAAAATGCCTTGCCTGTTGCAAAACAAGGTTAGCGTAGTGAATTTAATTTAATTAATACATTTTCTGGCGTCTTGTTTGTCTTGTTTGTGCAAAAAAACAAAAAAAACTGAAGCCATTTTCTGTGTCAAGTGTGAAGTTTCTTTTAGATTTTTCCACATCCCTTTATGCAAAGAAGCTTAAAATCTTCGTGTTTTATCGTGAAAATATAGGATCTGTTTAGCTAACTATCTTTAATCTTTTACCAGAATTCTGTGTCAAACATGTGTTACACAAAATAAATCTCCGACAAGTCATTTTGTTAATCATCATAAACAATCTGGAACTGTCATTGTGAATGATTGATGGTTCACTTTAATTTATAATCCAATTTATCTTATCATTTTGAGAGAGCTTAAGGCTGTGAAGTCCACAAATTCCTATATTATTTCACGTGGGTTATCTGACTCTAAACCTATCAGTCGTGTGGTTTTGATTTGTTCTTTAAGGTTTTATCTACAGAACTGTAGCACTATCGCTACACACTGCTGATAGCTAATTTTTAATGTTTGAAATAGACCTATATTTTCTAATAGTAGCCACAAAAAAAAAAAAATCCAGTCCATGATCTGCTTTTTAGTGTGTTGCTCAAAGTTGGTTTCATCAGAATTCTGTGCCACTCGTTCCCGTCAGCGATTTGAAGGCTCATATGTCAGGTCCTAAACCACAAGAGCTTGTTCAGGTGACACCCCCATATATCCTGGAACAGATAAACATCTGCAGTCCATGACCCGTGCTGATGATATGTGGTCGTGCTTCAGTTCTCGGTACACCGTTTCATCCGGCAACGGTTTGTCTCAGAAGCACAAACAGCAACAAAAAGGCTCATCCCTCATGTCGTTAGTCCTGGCTCTGAATCAGCGTCTTTTTTACGAACTCCCCGTTATGGCTTCTACCCTCTCGGTGACAAATTCTTCATCATGCATGCCCTTTGTGATCAGGTCTGAGTCAATTATAAGGAGAGATGTTTGATCATGAGCAAATCCATACACCCGGGCGTAACGTGTGACGACAGTCAACTAAAATAGTTCCTAATCACCACGCACAAAAAGAACGCTCGGGTTAGTCAGACCAAAACTAAACCTTCAAAATGGATGAAACACGGAGATTTAATGCAAATTATATCAAAGAAGCCTCTGAAAGCAGAACGCCCACACATAATGATGTATGCAATAAAACTAGATTCAAACATGCTCTACGTACAATGCAAAGAAGAAGTTCATAAGAATAAATACTTAAAGAAATACATATATATGTGTGTAGAGTTTGATTTATCTATTTAACTATACATGAACTTAAGCCAAATTCCAAATTAACCTGCTCTCAAGATGTAAAAGCAGACAGTTCATCATCATAACTTGTCATAGTTAGCACAAAAAATGAGCTCATCTATCTTCAACGTTCATTAATAAGACTATTAAAAAAGTTGAAAATGGAGCATTTCCTTGTTAAGTGTTGACCTTTGCTATTAATTGAGATAAAAGATTAGAAGTAGACGGATGTGCTGTCTTTTATTATGAATCAAAATAAAAGATTAAAAGTATACTGAGCTTTCGGTAGGTATAAAAGAGTAAAAAATAGTTGTTTGGAATTCAAAAGCTTTCCATGTATTCATGACAATGGGAGGCTGTGTTATGACATAACACTGGGTGACTGTAAATGTTGATAGAAGTTATTTCTGAAGCATGTGGAGCAATATCTCCTGCTCAGATGTATTCAATAAAACAGTTGGTGGATCAGTGGCATCTTGGGTTGCCGTTGACAATAATAGATACAATAATAGATACCCAAAAAGTCATAGGATAGTTCTACTACAATAGTAGTTTCAATGTTATTATAGACAGTGAGTACACGGGGAGAAGTTTGGTTTCTGAAAATATGTCAAAGTAATCCAGCTGGACATATCATGAAAACCTTTTTTGAAGGCCAGACACCTCAACAAAAAATACATTTTGACGTCACTGCCTTATAGTTGAACTTCTGCTTGATTCCCAGAGGGGTATTGAGCAGTAGTTTTAACTATTTTCTTTTCTCTATCTTTTATTTGAAAAAGAAACGCTAACGGCCTGTTTCTTGGCACCGAAACACATTAGAAAAATCCTTGTTAAGGAAATAAAATCCTGTCTAACAGTTGCAGAATACAAAAATGGAAGTTAATGAGGCTCAATGTCTAATCACTCATGTACTATCAGGCAGCTGCTGTGGTCTTCAGGGCTGCAGGTGCTCTCCACTTAATGCCACAGGCCTGCCTTTTGTTATTGCTCACCCTTGGATTTCATATTCACACCTTCAGCAACAAGGCCCAATTGAGTTTTACTCCGCTCCTGCCTCATTGCATGAATACTTAAGGGAGCTCTGGATCTGACAGAGTACTTTCTCCCTTTCAGTATCATTCACTTTATAGATGAACTAGGTAGAACTTTTGAAAGCTTATATACATTTAAAAGAGACGTGATTTTTTAAGCGATCTTATGCATTTGTGTCATTTAGGAAATCAAACGCATCTTTTAAGGTATTTCAGAATTACCTTACCATCTTAAACTACATATTTGAAACATGGTTTTTGGTTTAGAATGGATTCTTTTAGAGACTCAATGTCAGTGAAGAATCTGTCATATTACTACTTTTCTCCCTAAGGCATGTATCACACATTTGTAAATGAACGCTCATTTACAGATCCGATATTTGCATGTCCTGCGATGTGTCGGCTGCGTGGTGTCGACGCTATCGTGCAACCCCAAAAGCGATGTGTCTGGAGGTCCATATCTTCCTTTTTCAGGCTGACGCAGATTGGACTGACAATCCGAAAGGCCACGTCTCTCTCTCTGCCTGTCGGATTCCTCCATTTGTCTTTCCTAATGAATTGAAAATCGCACTCCGTGTGATATTTACAAAGAACAAGCGCGCCTTCCGTAAACTCGCAGCACCTGAACACATCCACACCGCACGTGTACGATCCGCCGAAGCGACAGGCCGTCGCCGAACAGGTCAATTACTTTCACTCCAAACGATAATGACATTATCAGACCATTTATTTAGCGGTGCGATCCACGTGGCCCTCCAATTCATTACGTGGCTTCCCTGCAATTGCATATTTGAAAGATTCATGCCCGGTTCACTAATTATTCATTACTTCTGAACTAATGCAGGGAAAGAAAAGAAATTAACAAAATGGAACATTTCTGCAAAGCTACCCTCTCTGCTTGGGTCTGATTGTAGGAGAAAAAAAAAAAAGGTTGTTTGGCTTCCACTTAAAAACGTACTTTAATAGAATTTTCTGCTTTATTTCAGGTAATAACTAGCTCAGCTGTAAAGCAAACCCCCTTGTAATCACTATGAGCTGTGAAAACTACACGGAGACAAATCTTACTGGTATATGTTTTGTGAAGAGAAGGTGTAAAGCAGAGCAGGGAACGAGGAAATACAAACATGTTTAGCCCCGCTGATTGGAAAAGCAGCAGACAACTGTTAAAGCCCACACACAGATGGCTGCCTTTTCACCACCTGTTGTTGCCAATTCATAGTGGTACCTTTTTTATCCATCTACAACCAGAGCCCATATTTAAAAAAAGTAAAAATCTAAGTGAAATTGTGTATGAATCCTTTTGTTTTTTTAAAACATATCACTTTCAAATGTATTTGTCCCAGCATATCTAACTGATTTAGATGAACATAAAACCAAAATTATCATAAACCAGCAATTTCACAGGAAAAAAAAAGCCCTTATAAATTGAATGATTTAAGGAACGTAATAGAAATCGTTTACCTCAAAGCATCCTTTAGAAATCAGAAGTATAAGAAATACTGTGTATCAGTGCTCTGTATTTTTTGTTAAGAACAGGGACAGCACTTCCCTGAAACCAGAAAGACTGAACACAACATCTCACACGTTGTAATGGGACCCATCCAGACAATACAACAACACACGTGTTTGTGTCTATTTCGGCGATCACAATGAGATCCCTCGGTGACTTTACTCATGGAAGCACACTCCGCCACAACACAAACAGGAACACTCGGGCTTTTTCCACATCAAAAACAGCACTGGCCCTTTCCCAGAGGTACCACTCCTTCGTCCCTCTCTGTATCCTTATCTCTCCTCCTTCATCTCACCCACTCCCCCGAGGAAGATTAAATACAACCACACCTGTGATCATTTCTCATTTGTGAAGCCTCCAACACCATCGGTCCGAAGGGACACCAGGCACGAGCGGACAACATCGCAGCTGTGAATTGTTGTTTTGCTGGCTTGGTAAATGCTCTAAAACCCGTACATAGATTAGATTCTGTCACGCAACGGACTTGTATCACGTAAACACGTAAATAGGTGCACAAATAAGCTCAATTAGTTACGAGGCGGTCTCCTTACTTGGTCGATTTTCCGCAGCTTTAACAGATTATGTTTTCCCGGTCGGATCATCGTTCATCAGCGTTCACAAATACACACGGAGAAGAAATGTGCAAAAACAAGACAGTAACAAAAGAGGGCCGTTTTGTATTTTTATAGCCGCTCTAAGTGGACTTATGGAGAATGATCACCTCTTTGATTATAAATATTCATCTGCAAGGGTGTATCAGAACCCAGTCTACCATGCTGTTCCAATAAACTGTGATAGGATGTATTATGTCTCAAATAACCACAAAACATGACGTGACAAAACTGTGTTTAGGGGTGAATAGTTCTCAATAATTTCAGGGAACCATTTTTGATATTGTTATCTAGCGGTTTGAAGCATACACAGCATCATTCTTATTTCTTTCCACATTTTCACATCAAGCTACGTCTAAATAATCTGCTATGAAGGATGTACGACATGGCTGGAAAGGTTGAAGGGGTTAAAGGTGTTTTGAGCAAAACAAGTCAAGGGACTTCAGGAAATTGTGCCAGTTCGTAATAAATGGAACATGAAATCTCGTCTTCTTTGAAACCTTCCACTTACCTGTAATGTGGGATGTGTTTTTTCCATGTCTCCCCAGGTTAAGATCCACACCTGGTCGTGTGATTTGTCGTAGAGCGCCTTCACTGGAAAAGGATCTGTTGCTACTGCCTGCAGGTCATAAAGAGAATGCGGAATAAAGTTTGAATTAATTCAATTTTATTCACAACACAACAACACAAATGCAGTCATCATGGTAAACAAAGCCCATAATAGTCCAAAAGAGACATAATAATAACAAAAAAAGTATGATAATGAATAAAGTTTATATAATTCAGCTATGGTATACAGATGCAAGCCCCAATCAGCTACATCTAATGATCTAAATAACTGCTTATACAATTTGTCCACTACTACATAATTGAAGTCTCATAATCTGTGTTTATGTTTAGTTGTTTTCAGCAAGTCCATGTCTTGTTTGGCCTGAGGCAAATGAATGAATAAATATTTCCACTTATCTGAATTTGATTAAAACATGCCACAAATCGCAATCAACCAATCAATGCCCAACGTCAAATGCCCAGAAATGAGTTTATATTTGCTTCGACATTTTTGTCAATACACATGCACAGATACAGAGCAATGAAATGCATTTAGCATCTAACTAGAAGTATATATTGCATGAGTAGTGTGCTATATAAGAGGTTTGTATGGGTTGTATTCATAGCATACAGCCAGTATTTATAGATGAAAACCTAGGTGCTAAGAACATATCACCCAAATGTATTTGTCGTTAAATGTAAGTAGACTATACATAGGAACTATGGCATCATTTATAAAGGAACTTGGCAAATGATAAGTAATGTAATTTAAATACAGAATGAGCAACGATTAAATTGTATATAAATAATAAGCAGTAGCTACATAATCCTACTAAACTAGTGCAATATTGGGTAAATATCTCTTTGACAGCTTTTTTAAAGTGTGCATGTGCAGAACAGTCCAGTGTTGCAGTAGTGATTGTTTTTAATAAGCGAGGGGTTTGGGAGGGAAGGGGTCAGTGGGGGCTAACGTTGGCCTTTTCAAGAAAAAAGATGCCATGAAAAGTAATACAATATAACATCTATGTCAGGGGTTACTGAGCCAGTAGGCTAGCTATCACGGGTTTTTCTCAGGTTATGTTTTTACTTAAAACATAACCTGATTGCCAAATAATACAGTAAAACATGTTTTTTTTCTTTTATCAAAATGATGATATACGAATCCATCTCCATAAGTTTAGCTAGTCTTTAGTTTCAAAACAACGTTGGTGACTTTAGATGTATTTCTAAAATGTTGAAAATAATCATACTATTAAAAAACTTTTCATTCAGAAATGTAGCTCTTTAGGCCAAGCGCTAAAGAAAACAAACTTACACAGACATTTGCATGTAGGCATGTTGTTTATATAATTTTCTTCTGAGACGGTTTATAATTGCATGGCAGCAATGAAAAGAATACGGCTGAAACATGCCTTAAGAATCTCCCCTCTACCCATTCATTTCACGGTGTGTAGTTGCCTCTCTTGCATCATGAAAACAATGGAATATTAAGCAGACGGGCTGTAGAACTGGAAGTCTGTCGCCTGTACTTCTACATAGCTTCTGTGGGAGAGGGTTTATAATGAAGGTATCTGGCTGTGGGAGAACAAAAAGAATAGGAAAATAATCTGCAGACATACAGTAAGCAAGGAACCGGAGAAAGAGAGCGGGTGAAAAGGGAGAAGTGGGGGGGGAATACGCTCACCCCCTCAGATCTGCTGCAATGTCAACAACGAGGAATAACACAATCCATTACCCTGCTTCTGGCCGAGTGGACGGGGAGCTGCTGACACCCTCACCAGTGGAGCGAGACCACAAACTCTGTGTTCAGTAATGGGAGGTCCAGCCCTCTGCTCTGCACCGGTCAGCCAAGTGTCAACGCAGCATGTGCCTATGTACGGTTTCGAGGTTGTGTGTTTGTGTGTGTTCTCCGCGTAAAAAACTGTAAAACTGAGGCTGGTTCCCTTAGTTCTCCAGACTTGACCTTTAAGTGCAACGTACTGAAAATGTTTTGAGTAAATAAAGAATCTTTTGTACAATCAAAGGTTTGAGTAAACTCTTTTTTTTGTATTTCTGGAAGGGTTATCATCCAAATAATCTAATTTTCAAATCTGATTTAATATTAGAGCACACTAAAATGGGGTCTTGATTGTATTTTCTCTATGCAAACAAAAGTGCGGTCACTTTTGGATATCTCTCTAACTGTTTTCACTTTTTTAGACGCACATAAGGAGGGCAAACACTCTCAGATTTTTATTGGGTCAGACGGTACATGTGGGATCTGGATCCTCAAGTGTCTCTCCTCAAAAACACATCGCCACTCAGCAGCAAGATGCTGCTAAACACTAAACAGTAAAGCAATTAAAAAGCAATTGATAAAGGGTGAAAAGTCAATTTAAAAAAGCGACTGTCGTTGAAAATATATGGCACAATTAAATGGAATATTCTTCAACACACTGACATAATCTGTAGTTAAAGTATGGAACACAAAGCTGAATGGGTGGAAACAAACCCAAAGCTTTGACGGATCCACTTTTTTTTACTTTGGACTTTGTTAAGCCCTTCTTTAACCTTCTTCTCAGTTTGGTTTTCACTATTTTCTGTGTTTAACTGTATCTCAGTACCTGAGCTGCTGTCAGTGGTGTTTATCTGACCACCCACCAAACGCTCTACACAGTGCTACAAGAGAAAACTCCTCTGAGATTTGCAACCGAGTACAACCCTGCACACTGAGCTCTGCAGCATTATAAACACATATTTTGATGCCACTTTTTTCACCTATTCTATCTCTCTTATATTCCATCTATTAAAAAGTCAGACTATACTGTGGCTATTAATTCAAATCATTTGAAATGTGAATTTTAAACATGGAAACATCTGACCTCATACAGAGCTGATGTTATTTTTGTTTCCTGCTGAATATTTTTGTGCGACATACACAGCGTTTTCATTAGCACATAGAGGGAAGAAGTGACCCCAATCACAAATGGCAATTTTGAGGCAAATGAGGGGAGCCACTGTTAAACCAGGTGTAAACCAACACTTTAAGCTCAGTCGCAAAGTGAGCACAAGAATGTCAAAAACTAAATGTGATGAAGTTTTACAGCTATTGTATCTGATTGTTGTAACAAGATCTCAAACTAGATTTTGAAAAAGAAAAGAGACGTTATATCCTGGATCCAAAGAGAGTACCCTGATCCTCACAGATTCAATCAGGAAGATCTTCTTAGTTACAGACAAACAAAATAAATTCGAAAGTAAGAGATGTTGTTATAATGGATTCAGAGT
This sequence comes from Menidia menidia, assembly GCA_907169785.1. NCBI lineage: Eukaryota > Metazoa > Chordata > Actinopteri > Atheriniformes > Atherinopsidae > Menidia > Menidia menidia. Next base: position 3,588,946 of record CAJRST010004446.1, read on the forward strand.
CTGTCTCAGTTGAGGTGCTAAATGTCTCTTGAGACTATCAGCTGAAAAAACTGATTTAGCAAATTTGTGCAACGTTGGATTACTTTTATCCTGTATGATACCAGCAAGTCTTTATATTGCGTGTAAAAAAGTGTATTTGGGCTCATGATGGAAAAAAAGTAACCAAACACAGCTTGTCGGGTTTATTTCTCATTTACGGAACCTTTGGAAAAAAAAAAATCTTAGAGAAATCAAAATGTATACATATCCAGAGATTTTACCATCTGGATATTGTTTTAATCAGCTGATGTGCAGTTTGTTTTCAGACCAAGTGGAAGACTTTTTCAGCACGGGTCTGACGCATCGAAGTCAAGGCCAGGTCCTTTATTTGAGAAGAATAACAAAGATGCTTTTTTCGATGCGTGGGAAAACATGAAAAATATTATCGCTGAGGCTTTTTCACACAGTTGCCGGGCTTATCTTGTATCATAAAAAAGTGAAATAATAAAGGTTAAAAGAAAATGTAGTAAATTAATAACTATGTCTATTTACTACAATTGTGCTTATTATATGTTTTTCACTACTAAATATAGAGATTTATATACATGGCTTACCCGCTATGCTCTATGGCTTTCCTGAAGATATTAAGGGCAGCTATCCCATTTGAGCATTAACAAGTTGGAACTAACATTTTCTCCAAATGACAAAATGAGATAGGACAAGAAAACTATGGATATACTACAAAGAAGGGCTAAAAAGAGATGCCACACTGACACAAAATATCCACAATGAAGTGCAAATGAATGACCAGAAGCTTTCGAACTGCAGTAAAATAAATGGAGTAGCTATATATCACACAGGTGACAAAATTAACCACGAACAGCGCAAGAAAAAACGCAAATACCCAAAACATCTCAGAGATACAGAAAGGTGGAGGTTCAACATTTCTAGAACTGATCATTCTATGATCCCACCATGCGTTAAGTACCGTTTTTCCTACCTGGATGACAAGATCAAGTAAGAAATTCATGATGATATTTTGGTTCTGCTACTTGCTCAGTGAGCTGTTTCTATCTATCGCATTTTCTGCTAAGACTTTAGCTTCTTCCTCCTCGCCTCCTTCTCCTTGAGTTAGACCTATTTCCTCTCATCCCGCTCCTCAGTATAAATGATGCTGACCCTGGGAGGGGCCCTGAGGGATTCAGTCTCTAAACAGCCATTACAGCCAAGATAAATGGCAAGGCAGCCAGCACCCACCTGGGCACCATATTGTTTCAAACGCTTCAGGTGCTTTTGATTTATTTTACCTTGCATATGGCCTTTTGGATTGGTTGCAGCCAGAAGTGAGTGCATCTCAGAGTGTTTATGTCTGTCATGAGGCCTAAAACTAGCTACCATTGACAACATGATAAGAAATGATTGTTCTTTTGTCTTTTTCCCCTCTTTTCATTTAAGGTTTTAGTGAAGCTAAAATGAAGCGTGATACACCATAATGCAATACTAGGAAACACGTTGATGTCAAACGAGTCCATTTTTAACATTTAATGTCATAATAATGCCCCACAGTGGATAAAAGTATCAAGTTGATGGACCTAAAAAGTTTTATTAACCACATGTTGTGGCAAGTGTTTGTTGAGTACATTATGAGAAAAAAATGTAGAAGTTGTATTTGGAACCTAGTCCAGTCTTCTTAAACTAATTCTTTAAGGAATCCAATACAATTTCATACTTGCCAAAAGAAATGCCATTTTCCAGGGTGTGAGATTGTTGACCGTGCATCGTTACTGTTAAATAGTTACTGTAAACGACCAGTTTATCATCACAGTTACTACTTCCAGCGCTTTTAAGAAGATGTAAATGACCTAAGCAATCTTTTGCCTTCCATCGTCATTCAGGTTTTCAATTAAACCTTTAAAAAGCTGGTCTAACTTCGAGATGAACGATGTTTGACATTAACTCCGTGTTCTCATTTTTTCTCAGGTATGCCTAGTAACCTGCTCGACTCACCTGAACCACCTTCTGTGCTTGAATGTCGACAACCAGCAGTCGACTCTGCAGGGGCTGGGTCACGTAGATGTACTTGTCCCTGACGTTGACTGCCGATGACCACACGCAGCGCTGAGGTGACACCCCCTCACCTTTCGGGCACATCTCCTCCTGAGAAAAAACCAACACAGAAGCGCGGTTCGAATTCTTACAGATGTTGCAAATGTATGTGTCTGTGTTGTTTGAATTTTTTTTTTACCGTTTAGAGGTTTGGGGATAGTGGACAACTGACAGGTTGTTCAAGTAAAAGAGAAATGGTTTCAACCTTTAGATACACCACATTTTTAATTGGATAAGGAAGTTAAAAGGAAGTTTTTCCTTGCCTGTGTCGCCTAGTGCTTGCTCATGGTGGGAATTGTTGGGTTTCTGTAATTAACTTCAGAGTAGGGTCTGACCTGCTCTGTTTGGAAAGGGCTGTGAGATAACTGTTGTTGTGATGTGGTGCTATATAAATAAAATTTAATTGAATTGATGAAACCCATCCATCCATCCATTATCGTAACCGCTTATTCCCTAATGGGGTCGCACGGGGACTGGAGCCTATCCCAGTAGTCAATGGGCAAGAGGCGGGATACACCCTGGATGGTCCATCAGTCCATCTCAGGGCCACGCAGAGACACACAAGGACAAACAACCACACACACTCACACTCACACTCACTCCTAAGGGCAATTTGGAATGTCCACGCAGGTTTTTGGACTATGGGAGGAAGCTGGAGAACCCGGAGAGAACCATAGCAGACACAGGGAAAACATGCAATACCCGGGGACTCGAACCCAGAACCCTCTTGCTGTGAGGCGATGGTATTAACCACCCCACCACCATACCGCCTTAGATAAATCCAATTTTGAGAATTGTTTTGCCATTGTCTTAAACTAATGTGACTTATTTCAGACCTCAAAAACACCTCAGAACCAACTTTGGCCCTCCAACTACTCTTAGAAAGAGTTGGTTCTAATTCTTTTGGTAGCAAGAAAGCTATGAGACCCCCACAAGTATAGAAAAAAACAGGACCACACACTCCGAGACTGTGTTTTAAGTGTGTCCACCTCCTCAGCACAGTGGAGAAACTGCTGTTTATAGCAGGAATTGGCTTACACATGGTATATTGAGTTTGTATTGATCTCTAATACAATTACACCCTCCTATAAAACCCAAATCCCTCAAACAAACAAGCAACTTCTACCATCTAAAGCCTCTTACTCTTAGAGATGGATGTTCTCTAGTGGATTAAAAACCTCAAGGTCTGCGGTATAGACTTATACACTCTATTGTTGCGAGCTATTGACTAATGGACACGAGTAATCTCATTACATTTACTGAGGTGAGGAGTCACAATGTGACACATCAGGAGGGAGGAGAAAGAAGACAGATGGGCTTGATTTTGGTGACAATTTCCTTTCACTCTACCCAGGGCAGATACATATATATATATATACACAAAAATCATCTGGATTGTCAAGGCTGGAATATTTACTCTGTGATTAATGTTGCCGATTCAGGAACAGTTTTATTGGATACATATGTTTTTTCTCTTTGACATGCATAGTTTTCACCCTCTGGTTCATAACTGCCTGGTTATGAACTTCAAAGGAGGGCATGTGCAGTCAAGAATGGATGTAAGCAATGGTTAAGATACAAAAACATAAATAAAAAGGAATAAAAGGGGAAATGTTTGCCTTTTTTTATTTTAAAACTCCAGCATCCCCCACTTTATATTTGTCTTGTTTTATACACTTTCTTTGTGTTGAATATACTCATCCAGTTAATCATAACGCATGTACTTACATAGGTAGCAGAAATCCTCTCTGTCTGCTTCATGTGTCTGCGTATTTCGCATTCACTGGGCTGAAGAACAGTGATGCCCTCATCAGAAAAAACATAGAACATGTTGCCCACGCTCAACCCTAAAAGATAAAACAGAAAAAATATGACCAAACAAAAAAAAATAAAAAATAAAATCGACATTTCAAGGAGCACACGTACACTAGAAATGGTATTAAGTCCCACTTTTTTCTTATATCATGGTCAATTTCGGCTCCTACCAGAAGAGACGAGGTCTAATATACGTCAGCATGTGTTCTCGTTAGCAGAGCTTGGCAGCTTTTAAGATGCCCACGATACGTGGGCAGATGCCCTGTCAATATGTCCACGGTTCAGCCTAACAACGGACATCAAATTACCAGCCCTGTCTGCACATCTGTTTTGGTGCGAACGGCTGATGTGACTTGAATGCATCGCATAATTGGAGATAAGAACCTAAAACCGTGCTCACACTTGTGGTTTGCATAATCGTTCCGAGTGCAGACGCACACGAAAACCGTGGGGTGATTGATCTGTTAGGCTGTTGAGTCTTTAATTTGCACAGTTATATTGTCAGATGACTTTAGAATGCGGTTGTCAACAGCCTGATGCTTGCTATCGGGGAATTATGCAAATTGCAATGTTGTTTCGAAAAAAACACTGACAAATATATGCATAAACTCTGAGGATCAAGCTCTCTCCTCATATGCTATCAATTAGGTAGTCGATTAAATCGTTTCTATGGGTAAATCAAAACTAAGAATGATCACCATGCTCTCTTTAGCTTTATTTATCTTCTCTTTAGTTTTTACTTATAGAAACAGATTTATTTCCTATTGGCTTCTAAAACTACAGTTGCATTTCATGTTTTTTGTGCAAAATACATTGGTTTTCTGTTTATGTGTGACTTGTTTCTCCCTTTGGTGATGAACAAAAACAGATTAGAAAAGCACAAAAGGATGAAACATCTCGGGAGGAGGGCAAGACTTGAAGAATAAAGCCGCTGGAGAGTAAACAACTTTGCGGTTTCTTCCGGACAGCAGCTCAAACAACTTGCGAAGTGGTACAGTAGAAACTACGCTGCAGGCTCCGAGCGCTGCAAAACACGCTTGATGCAATTTTTCTATTAATACGAATACAAAGACTTTTTGAAAACTCTTATGTATTACCTTCCTCTCTCCATAGAATGTTTGCAACTGCAGAATCAGCCGGTTGAGCAAAGGCGAGGGAGAAGAAAAATGGGGGTGGAGACATGAATTAATTTCAGAAAAAAACATATGTTACAGCAACAAATCATTCTTGGTGATGACAGGCTTATATATATAATTCTACTTAAAGAGAACGACCACTCCTTTCTTGTGTGAAGTGTAGATATTGATTTTTCCCATTAATTACATGTTTTGGTAAATCTTTCTCAAACCGTTCCAGGTACTGATCATTATCTCCTCGAGATTATTTAATCGCTCAGAAGACCAGATAAGAAAGAGACGTAAAACTGTGTGATTTGAATTTTTTTTGTGTTTCAGTGAGAAGACAACAGGCTAGTGAGCAGCTAGCTTCTGCAATCAGATCATTTCTTTCAAAATTAAACGATCTTAGAAACTTGTGGGATGGATTTTTGGGGACTGGCTTTAAAGATAAAAAAAGATAAATCAAGGATTCTCTTGGCTTGTTTTAAAATTGGATTACATTAGTTTTTCATCTGTTTGGCTGGAACATGTCAGAGAGGATTTACGGTGTTGTGATGTCAGAATCTACACTGGTAGGCTTTGAAAAGTCACTTCACTATCTTACTGGTGGTCTGATTATCAACACTTTCACGAAAGGTTTGAATTTCCTTAATTTTTCTGATATCTGAAGTCAGAGAAAATCAATCTACTGTCACCTACATCTTAATCAGGTACTGCTCTTTACGGTCCCTCTGAAAGAGCAGCATGTCTAATTTCTAAGTCTATCCATCCTACTTTGATAAGACAAACAACATAAATTGAATCAAAATCAACCAAGACTAAACCAGACTTTTAGGAACTTCAATGAATTTGAAGGTGCTGCTCTGCCCCATCCTCACCACTTTTTGGTTTGTCACTTATGATAATCGAATTTGTTCAGTGAAGAGAGTCAAATCTGACTGGAAGACTTACGGGTCTTCTTCGCTGAATCTTCCACGAAGAGAGAGGAGATGTCCTCATCCACTCCCACCTCGTTCTTTGCGATGCACGTGTAGGCGCCGGTGTCCTCGTACCGGACGCTGCCGATGAAGAGCTCGCTACCGTTTGCTACAGTGACAGGTCAAAGGAAGACACAAAGATGTGTTGATTGTTTACATCTAAAAGTTGCACAGAAAAAAAATTAATTAGTTAAATGTGGTAAGAGCTTCTAGTAACTGAACCAACCCATTTTTTCAACAATATTAAATGTAATTCTTTTTAAAATGACACGACTTATAAATCAACTCTACTATCAGCTATTTCTGCTGTATAGCTACAATATTAATAGATTACTCCTAAATCTGCAGTTTTTACTCAACTGATATGCTCTATCAGATGTTATAAAAGTGCCTCAATGCTTTAATTTAAAATTAGCTGCACAAAAACTGAATCCTAACTTGAAACGTTTACAGGATGAGCTGACCAAAGTTGACTGTTGAAAGTTGACTGTAAAAAAAAAAAAACAGATTTCTGAGGGGGACATGCTCACAAAGTTCTTTTGTACATGAAAAAAAGTTACTTACAGCTATGTTGATATGCTCAATTCTTAATACTTCAATATTTAACTGAATATTTAACATAAAATTATGATACATGTGTCCAATTAACCCTTTCAAGCCTGATCCAAGAATAAAACTAAACAGAAAAATCCTAATTTTTGGTTTTAAGTCTTTATTTGGCCTTTTAACAAAATATGTAAAAAGAAAAGACAAAAATACATTTTTTATATTATTAATTTATTACTTTGCGATAAGTCAAGATTCTTTTTTGTTTAGTTTTCTGCCCCCTGTTATCAGGTATATCTGATTGTGTAGAACTGGATTTTGAGCAAACTTTTTACCATTAAATTATGCAAAAGGATACATTTGGCATTACAGGGTTAAAATTCGATAAAGCATCTATCTATCTATCTATCTATCTATCTATCTATCTATCTATCTATCTATCTATCTATCTATCTATCTATCTATCTAT
>CAJRST010004446.1:3595965-3611216 GCA_907169785.1 Menidia menidia
TATCTATCTATCTATCTATCTATCTATCTATCTATCTATCTATCTATATTTGTGTAGTATATGCTGCTACAGTATTTGATTTGTCTGGCTCGAAAGTGTCTGTGACTCAGAGGTCAGCATCAAAGCTGAGCTCTCTGCTGTTTGCTATAGCATCAGGCAGCACTCTGATCTATTCTGTAGCACTACAAGGATCACACGATGTGTTTGAGCCACAGTGGAGCACTCATATGTCATGTTTACTTTGAAAGAAACAACATTAAATGCAGTCTCGGCTCTCATCCTTTTTCTGATTAAAGAAATTATAGCAACGATCAACTTCCGTAACACCCGTCACTGACTACATCCTCCTCTCAGCATATTTTTTTATTTAAATTTCTTCTTTTATGTACTACCAATTCTCCTCAAAGACTGCTTATGATTCTGCCATAGAGCAAAGATATTTTGACTCTTATCTTCCTGTAGAAAATAAGATTATGAGCATCATTCTTAAACACTCTCTTGGAAAACAAGCCGTGTTCTATTTGTACACCCAAAACAAAAAACATTATCTAAAACTTACAAAACCAGACATGTTAATGATGCATTTCATGTTAAAGAAATATGTATGGATTCTTATGATCTTTATCTCCTATCAGGGAAATATATCGTAATGCTTTCAATGTGAAAGCTTCAGGACTTTGTAGAAAGGAGACACTCCACAAATTGCTGCTAAATCTTAATTATGTCCTCATCAGTTATCCTGAAAGGCCAGACAATCGTCCACTCATTTAATTAGTCTTTAAATCTTTTGTACCTCTTTGTAGGGACTGGCTTTGTTTCCAACTGAATTGGATTAAATCAGCTAAAATGCTTCCCTCAAAGATGGATTACAGAAGGATTGAAGTGGACAGCAGCTCCTGTCGGAGCTGGTGACAGTTTGCTCATTTTCACTTACTTTTGCACTACATCTTTTCAACCCAAAATAAATAAATGATAGAAATAATAAAGGCAGTTGTAATACCAGCCTACATCTGTCCTGTTAAAGGATAGATTTAAAAATTCTCTTGTGTATAGAGCAACAAATTAATGAATTTGAGTTTTAGCGGAACACACACCCCTCAGGTACTTTAAATTAGTGTGGATAAAAAATAAGCATGCTGTTTTTAGCTAATTATGCCTCCCACTTCTGAAAAGTAGTTCCTCAACACCTGAGGTCAAAACTGTCAGTTTGGAAAACTGACGTGTTTTGCACACTTTAGTTGGAACCCACTGTCATTTAAAGAAAAGTTTTACTTGGAACTACAGTATTTGATATATGTATATACACAAACCTATAAAATAACTGCATACCTGACATGCTTTTAAACATTTCAGCCAAAGAATTCTCTGAATGGTGTGGCTGCATATAACTTAATACAATATTTAATGAATTAAATACTTGAATTGCGGGGGATTTGCAGCACAATGGTGTGTCAATGCCGTGCTTTAGTCAGACTAATGCAAAAACTAACACACAAAGCTTAAACAGTGTTTTCATTGCATTTGCTGTGTTGCATATTTGGAAACTTAAAATAGTGAACTACCTGTCCTCTACACTCTAATTCTTCTCACAGATAGATAAACTGAAAAATCTGCACTACTTTATCCGCTTCTCATAACATTGTTTACGCTTTCCTAATGGTTTCATCTGAGAGAAGTATTGATTATTCCTTTAAGCCAGACTGTCGTCCAACTGTAGCTGCAAGAGTGTGTATGTGGTGTAAAGTGGATATTACCATAGGTAATGACCCAAAGTCTGTCAGTAATCTCCCCTCCAAGAAAAAGTTGGCAATAAAAAAGAAAAGTCCCCGTCCATTCTGTTACTTCCAGACAACTGACAGAGTGCAAGGGCCTTTACTCAAACCCCCCACCCCCCCAAAAAAATACGATAAGTAGCTGATATTTTTTCTGTATCAATGTATCTATTTTTTCAATTGCCTTTAGTCAGTTATTTCAATAAATTGGAAAAATGAATAGTTTGATGATTAGACTTTTAGGCTAAGTCAATCTGGTTGGAAATGCAAATTTTACATAGAAATTTTACTATTGAAAAGCAAGTTATATTCCAAACTAACTCTAAAAGAGCTCCAGCTTTATTTTAAATGCTTCATAGATTTATGGGGTGCTGGTATACCACAGTCCTGTAGTTGTCCTGTTTAACCCTGTAATGCCAAATGTGTCATATTTTATACATACATACATACTTTTGCATAATGTAATGGTAAAAACTTTGCTCAAAATCCTATTTTACACAATCAGATATACCTGATAACAGGGGGCAGATGAGTACACAAAAAATAATCTTGACTTATCGCATAGTAATAAATGATTAATATTAAAAATGTATTTCTGTTTTTTCTTTTTACATATTTTGTTAAAAGGCCAAATAAGGATATCAAACAAAAAAAAAGTCATTTTCTGTTTTGTTTTATTCTTGGATCAGGCTTTAAAGGGCTAAAACTCTGCTTCAGAGAGGTGAAACACTGCATCTGCTGTAGAAAAAACAACTTTCTAAAGTCAACAAACTCCTGACCTATCAGAGAGAGCTGTTTGGAGGAACTGGGCTGCAGATCCATGCCGTTCTTCAGCCAGAGGAGTTTTGGATTGGGGATGCCGTCGGCATGGCAGTGGAGGCTGGCGCACACGCCGGGCTCCTGGGCCTGCGTCTCCGGGTAGACCAGGATCACCGGAGGGACTGGACACATGAAAAAAAAAACCCAAGACGCAAACATGGACAGAGGTAGGCAGGCGAAGTGAAAAACATAATCATGCGCCGGTTCATAGGAGATTGTTACTCCTGGGGGGGGGAGATGGAACACAAACACCCACACACACGCGCAGCGGGGCAAAGAGGAATTTGTATGGAATATATGCACAAATAACAGGGATCCAAGAGCTCTGGGGCTCCTGAACCAGAGCTCTAGCCCTGCATGAAATAGATGTTAGACCTACTGTATCTGCCACTTACTGCTACTCCTCTGGGGAGAGGAATGTGAATGACTGCTGGGGAATATTGGGGAAAATTAAATGTGAGGCAATAGTTATATGAGCAGGAGCATACTGAATTCCCGTCTTTGTAACTTCATAACAACACCATAATGTAGAGTTGCTCATCATATTTCTGTCTTTTTTTCTTTTACTTTACTGCCCTGATTTGGCCAATAGTTATTTTAAATAAAATCATTACTTGCTGATAGTAGCAAAAATATAGTTAATTATACAGTGGTGCACAATAGTCCTCTCTACCATTTTCTTTAGAGTTTGTCTCCAAACAGCCAGACTAATATTTCAATCTAAAATTAAATAAGTATGTAAAGATGAAAACTATGTGATTCGATTTTGGGTGAAACAGAAAGCATCCAACATCTTAAGGAGAACTTTAGGATGTTTTTCAAGACATTGATTACTTGAAGAAAGGATTAAAAAAGTTTGCGTATGTTGGATGCTTCAGAGTCGTGTCATGGTAGAAGGGTTTTGGGTTCAATTCCTGGTCTGGTGGGGACCTTTCTGTGAGGGACTTGTGCATGTGCTCCCCACCTATGCTTGGGTTCATAAAATAATTGACTTTCAACCTCATTAAGACTGTATGAAATCTGTTAATCCGACATGTTTTGTATTTTCACTTAAGGGGCTATAAATGTTTAAATAAATAACAACAGCTACAGTATTTCCCATTTCAAACCATATATAAAGGATATATTAAGACATGTATGAAAATTGGTCACAGGCTCAGGTGTTTTGACTGGTTGGCCTTTTACCAAAGTTTTCTATTTTCCATTGAATTCTGCTTTATATTTGTTCTTTATTTTCAGTGGAATATTCTGTATACTCCGTTCAAAGAAATGTACTGCCCCAACAAACGTCTTTTTTAACTTGAACTTTTGATTTTTAACTTTATTAAAGAAGCGTGACTTATTCAGAAAAGACAGAACAGTTAAGGATTAAAGTAATGATTAGTAAATTGATTTTAAATAACTTTTTACGTTGCTGCTCTTTTATTTTCTAAAGATTTTTGTCAACACCTTAACCAAAAACAGTGCAGTATGTACAAGAAATATTCCACATCACTGTAAAACTCTGTCTGTGTTTACGCTGTGTTTCCAACACATTTAGAAAAAACACTTACATCATACTCTAAGGTATCACGGTACTATAGACAAGTATCGTTATATTGCAACATCGGGTGCTTACACTGTGCTGAAGCTGCAACATTTTGAATTTCTCCCAGCACAGCATAGGAAAGATGATGTTACTATAATAGTATAATGAGAGGCAAACTGCCCACTAAGTATAATGTAGTACCTGCTGCCACTTTATTCAACCCTATCTCACTTCACCATGCCTGATTTGAAATACACTGAATAAAAAAAAACATAAAAACGAAGTCTGTGAAAGCCAAATCAGCCTCATGCTGATTCGGCTTTCACCTACTTCTTTCTGTCTGCTTTGCTTCTATTACATCATATGACGTCCACTTTAATATTCAAATCCCATTTCATTTCCTTGTAATTAGTGGGGCAGAGAAGAAGTGACGACTTCATTAAACGAGATTCAATCAATTCTGATTTCTTTTATCCTACAGGTGAAGGTAGGATTATTTTTTACCCTTTTCTTTTTATTCGTAAAGATTCGCTGTAAGAACTCTCAAGACTAAAGAAGGTAGAGATGACTGACCTAATTGAAGGGGATTAATACAATCAATCTGTGCCAGTCGGTGTTTCGATTCAATTTAATTTATATAGCGCCAAATCACAGAAACAGTTATGTCACAGCGGTTTGCAAAAAGAGCAGGTCAGACCGTACTCTTAAGTTATTCACAGAAGCCCAACAATTATGTGAGTAGAGTTTTACTAATCTCCCCAGAATCAAATGAAGTCACATCTCATGTCCAGCTTATTCATAAATGTTGTTTGCCATGGCAAGATATTTTAATTTTTTTGACATCCCCTACCTGTGAAATTACTGTACAAACATCACTGCTTAGTTCTTGATACTTACCAGTGGGGAAGCTTACATTTTTAATGGTTAAAAATAACCCAGAAGCCATTATTTTCTCTTAATTGTTTAGAAACGAGGGCAAATATGACTGTGGTTGGATGACCTAGTATAACCTATTAAGATGAAATATGACATTTGGGTTTTTAATGCTTGCTCAATCACATTTTCACGCTAACTGTAAAGTTAAATTTCATTTCTTTCAAAAAGAGTGACAGAGACAAAACAGGCTACATGAAGAAAACTGACAGTTTAACCAGTGATGTGATCCTCATGGATCCACATCTTTAACATTCCATGTACACACTGCAACTTATTTGACGTGTTTTTAAAATAGAGTAACAAATATATCACGCAAATATCATGCAAAAACTTGACAATCTGTAATTCCTGTACAATGACCAAAAGCAAAGGGCTCTTAATCTGCAACCGTCAGTGCAAGAGCAGAAGAAAGTAACTTGAAAATGGAGACAACAAAACAAAACAAAATTAAAAAAACTCTACGCCTCTTAAGTAGCTCTACTGTCTGTAGAGAGCAGAAATCTTAAATTCGACCAATCATCTCATTGTAAGGAAAACTCTGCTCTTATTTCAGGTGAATTGATCTTCATCTCTATCAACTATGCAGTAAATTCTCATTTCAAATGATCTTCTATCAATATCAACCACCACTTGCTAACATTGGAATCCACGATGCAAATAAAAGGATTTGGGGATGACCCAACGGTGACCAACTGTTATCAATAAATTGTGTTCTAATTTTTACCCCATTAAGGGAAGGAAAATCAAAAAGTTCTGCTACAACAAACTGAACATTACTGACCCTTTATGCACAAACAATCTGCAACCACCACGAGGTAGACATCAACCTGGTTAATGATATGTATCCATCGAGAGAATTGAAGGACTTCCTTTAATTTGTCGTTACTGGAAATAATTCTATATATCTCAGATTGTATTTTTCAAGATCAAACTTCAGAAAAGATCAGCTCCACACTTCCCAAACGGCTCATGTGACTAAAACATTTACAGAGTATCGATATGTCCAGATATAAAACAAAACAAAACAATACAATAGTTTTTCATCCAACTTTTTCTACTAACTCCAACTCGTCCCAAAGGCTGAATATCTACAGACCTGTCAATGTATTTGATCTTCATTTAAGGCCCAGCAGACAGTGAAAAAGCATAAAACATCAGACCGAGTAATGAAAGAGTGGCACAAATCAACTAAAACATTTCTAATAATTCTTCTTCTGTAAGTAAAAAAAACGAATCACTACTGACCATTCACCTGCAGCACATGTGTCTGATAGAGGTCCTCGTAGCCGTAGGCATGGCAACTGTAGTTCCCCATGTGGATTGTTGTCACCTTGGTAATGTACAGGGAGCCATCATCCCCAAAGTCCTGTCATATAGGAGAAAAAAAAGCATTATGTAAAGAGAGAAGAGGCTATAGTGGCAAGAAAGGAAGAGGAGAAGTGAAGATGAAAAATAAAAAAGAGGCGCAAGAGATGTACAAGTGGAAATAGTGGTGCCCAAAGCATCCGGAGGGAGTTGAGACTAAAATGGAAGGGGCTTGATAGAATACATAACTGTGCTTGAGAGCGAGCGGATAGAGGAGGAGGACACCCAGCAGCAGGGGATGATGGGATGAGACAGGAGAGAAAAAGAGTGATGGGAAAAGGAGGAGAGACCATGAATCAAAAGGTCTCCCCGTTGAGCTTAAAGCAGGCGTTGGGGGAATTTGATCCTCCTCTCTCTCCCCCTCTCACCGCACTGCTTCAGCCTGATAAATGGCAAGGGTTAAAAATATAAAGCCCATTAGGTTGATGAATGGAGCCGGTTGTTGTTTGGTGCGGCAATCACCGGGGGGGGGGGGGGGGGGGGGTTTCCAGACACAAGCTTAGGGTGGATTAAGGCATTAAATAGTCGCCGTCCCACCAAGTGGCGGAGCTCAAGTCTGACGCAGCTTTGTCATGACATTTAAACCACAAAAAACAACAGCTTTGTTGCCCCGAAGGCTCCAGAAATTAATGGGACTCGACCGGGAGTCACTTTACGATGAGGATAATGCAAAAGGGTCTTTTTTTTTTTTAAAGATAGATGAGGAAACTGAGGTGGTCAAAGTTTGGGATATACAATGGATGTGATGGAAATAGATACACAGACAAGGACATCAGTTTTGTAATCTAATCTGGCAAGGACAGATGTGTAGTATCAACAGCTGTAAGACTGATATGAAGGCTTGTCTCTTTCTGATTGGTTGGACATATTTATTGGAAATAGAATATTTTAACCCTGTAATGCCAAACGTATCATATTTCTCAAATGTTTTGCGTCTGACACCTTTTGCTTAATTTAATGGTAAAAACTTTGCTCAAAATCCTATTATACACAATCAGATATACCTGATAACAGGGGGCAGAAGACTACACAAAAAATAATCTTGACTTATCGCATAGTAATAAATTAGCAATATTAAAAATGTATTTTTGTTTTTTTCTTTTTACATATTTAGTTAAAAGGCCAAATAAGGAATTCAAACAAAAAAAAAAGGAATTTTCTGTTTTGTTTTATTCTTGGATCAGGCTTTAAAGGGTTAAATGGCTAAACTAAAATGGAAGGAAGAGGATTTTTGCCTAGTAAAATGCTGTGATGATACACTGATCTTAAGATGGAAAAAAGCCAAGGCAAACAATTTGTTTCTGCTATAGTGAGAAAATTGGACAAATTATACACAAAACTTAAATCATCAGCTAAAACCTTTCTTTCAGATTCAAAACTTAATTACCTCTGGCTGACCCATTTTTTCAAAATGATCATTATTTGTTTAACTTCCACAGAGTGGTACTGACAGAGTAAACATCTGTTTGCATTTATACATATTTATCACGTCTGCAATTCAAAGCAGTTATGATGAAAGCATAACAGCAGAGAAGAGGACGGGGGGGGGGGGGGTGAAAAGGCTCAGGACAGGGGCGGAGGGTGGCAGAAACCTCAGAAACCTCAGCCACTTTTAAACGAAACCTTCTGAGAAAAATAGCACTCTGAAAAAGGCTTTTGATAGGACAATATGACCCCTCCCTCCTCTTATTCTGTCACCTCTTTGAAGCTGTTCCGAGACTTCTAAGTCAACCTAAAAAAAAGCTGTGAAAAAGTCAAGATAGAAAAGAAGGAAACGTTTTTTTTTTTCTTGTTTTTTTTTTATATGTCCGACACAGTCTTCTTCACTTTACGTCTCTGTAGTTTTGCTGTCTTTTGTGATTTTAAGAGATGAGTTCACCAGAGCAGCTTTTCTGTCGTTTTCAGTGGGTGGCAGGTCTTTATCTTTATCGTTTTAGAGAAACACGTTGTGTGTTTGTGCAAGCCTGTTCACAACCAATAGGCTGCCATGTTGCCGCGTAATGCAACTAGCTGCTATTTTACAGCACGGAATAAGAAATTCAATTATTCTTCAAGTTTACTTACTAAGCGCCGCTAAACACAAGTACAACCTCAAAATATGGATTTTCTTACAATGAGGACAAAGGTAGACAAAAGCCTTGGTGTCTTTTGTGTAGCGAGGTGTTAGCGCATGAAAATATGAAATGGTCAAGTTTTAAGCACCATTTGGGAATAAAAAAAAAACTTTTCTTGATAACAAAGGGAATCAGCCTGTGGAGCTGCCATGTGGCTGCACCTAAAAAAGGAAATTTGCAGAGATTGTTCTCCCATTCTCTACGTATGATGTCCATGTCGCATCTTGATTATAACCTTTTTTTGTATTTACTGATGAATTAAAAAGAAGATAACACAATTTTGTATACTTAAAGCTTTTTGAATCGTCCTTTTTGTTTAATTCAACTTGAGTTTGTGGTGAGAAACTGTGATATTATGTGTCATAGATTCATAAAGTATTCCAAGATAATTGTATCACATTTAATTTGAAATCTAATTAAAGACAGATTAAGGGCAAATATTTCTTATTTGTTAATTACGTTTTATATCATATGTTTCACACGTGGACCGACTGAGACTGAGAATGAATGTTCCAGAAATATTTTTAATTGATTTGGCAGTTTTATGTTTAAAGTTCGATCAAGTGACTGAATAATTTTACTAGTAGTTGTTATATTCAGTGATTGGTTAATCAGCAACGCTATTTCTTTCTTAGTTCATTTAGACTTTAGAGCTACTCAGTTACTTATTTCATGTTTGTGCGTGTAAGAGCTGCCATATGCTCTGTACATCTGCACTTAAATCAGCTAACTATCTGTTTTATTTCCTTATTTAGAGAAGACATCACTATATACAATAAAAACAATAATTATATCCACATTTACTTATGCTCTTGAATTATGTACAACAGTTCCTGTATGTTCACAGTGAGAGATCGATCATGATTTGTAACAGTTACTATTCAAACTGAAACTCTAATATAATATGACAGCTATGAAACTCTATTTCACAAAAACATCTTAGACATAATTGCATTTTCTCAATGATCATTATGTGACATGTCCCATACTCATGATGAAAATGATGGTTTATTTCTTTTCATTTTTCTTCTCCTTATGATAACTTAACATCGGGACTTTTTTGTATAAGATTAAACTTTCCAACCTCACCAAGTCACCGACCCCATTACAATAGATTTGCGTGATAATTCAAATTAGCTGAGTTTCCCTGTTTCTGCCATTGAAACACGGTAGTACACTGAGGCTATCTGTGTCGCTAATTTAGCCGTTGCTCCGTTTCTTTTGATTTGCCAGCATGAAAAGAAAAGCCAAAACGCAGCAGGTACTCCTCTCTGGCTGGTCTGCACAGATCACCGAGCTCTGTGAAAATCCATTACGTTGCGGTCAAGAGCCCGGGGGACCTCTGTTACCGTCGCCCCTCCACCTTAACGCTTCACGTTGTTTATCAGCTCATCAAAACAGCACACCAAACAAGGCCGCTCGTTAACATGCAATTAGTAAATTGTGATCTGGCGCTAGATAAAGCAGAAAATGGCGATGAGCTGTCACCTGCTCAGATGTGTCCGAACCGGAGCACGGCTGCATAGGTCATTAGGCACTGGACGATCATTAATTGTCCCGTTTTTTGGACAGTAACGCAGAGGCATTGTTCCTCGGCTTTAATCTTTTCTTTGTCCGGCTCTAATCTTGTAGCTCGTCTCCAGTCAATAGACTGCTAAGCAGAGTTAGAAAAGTAAAAGGTTTAGCATTTAAAAATCTAATAAAGGCGAGGAAAGATGTTTCTAAATAATATGAGTTCCACAGAAACGATACACAGAGCTCTTAACAGCTCAAATGAGCATTGTGGTGTTCAACCTTGAACAACGGTGCTAATTTTTGGTTTTAGATCAGTGTGAAAAGCTCCCACTGTGCCCACTTGCTGCTTTAAGTTAGCAGCTATTAATAAGAGTGAAAATTTGTATCAACTAAAGGGGCTGTACCTGTGTTTTCACTGATGTAAAGGTTACAAATCATTTTAATGATACAGTTTAAAGCGTAAAGACACAATTATCTTTTTATTTAAAAGTGAAAAAATTGGTGAATACAACCTTACACGAACAACAAAAACACATTGTTTTATACCTTTTTCCCATCTATAAAAGGCATTGTGTGAGGAATATGAATATATAGCTCTTTAGATTCTTAAACCACAACAACTTGCAGATATTTGCTTTCTGTATGAAGTCATTTTTCACTCACATTGTGAGTTGTCTTGTAGTGTGACGTGATTTTGGCTATATGTTGTCCAGGTCCTGTGGCTGCAAAACCCAAATTATGGACATTATGTTCATGCTGCTGTGCAGTATAACCAAATGTGTTTAATTTAGTCTCAGCTGACTGTTTCAAAGCTCTTGAGTTTTATTCAAGTGCAACTTTGCTAACTTGTTGTTTCTTAGATAGCGGATGATTTTTCTTAATGCGTAATTCT
This sequence comes from Menidia menidia, assembly GCA_907169785.1. Lineage (NCBI taxonomy): Eukaryota > Metazoa > Chordata > Actinopteri > Atheriniformes > Atherinopsidae > Menidia > Menidia menidia. Next base: position 3,606,907 of record CAJRST010004446.1, read on the forward strand.
GTTCAGACAGGTTTGTTTCATGATTTTAGTGTTATGTATTAACATTTAAAATGCCAACTAAGGCATATAGAGTCTTAGATGTAACTTTAAAGTTCTTTTTCAATGTCTTTGCACAGTCTTAACTTGGAGTGACCTTGTTTGGATGTCCACTGCTGGGATGACAGGAGCAGTCTTGAATTTTTTCCAGAAGTAAATGCATTTTCTCTCTGTACAGCGATGACCTCAAAACTAAACAGCTTAGGATTCACCTTATAGTCACTTAAAATTGACAGGCATCAACTATTGCTTTTACAGGATCACTGCTGGTGCCTTTCATTCTTGACAACTTATTAACACACATGCGAATGTTCCAAACACGAATACGGGCAAAACTTTTACGTATTACTTAAAATGTCGTTTTTCTTACATCTCGTCTATATGTGGATGTATCACACACTTTATTTATTATATGTCAATGGATGTATTTATCTGATTTTAAGTTTTTATGTGAACCTGAGGTAGGTCATTTTCCTGAGAAGAGATCTATCCAATTAATTATTGGTTTGGCTCTCTATCTTTAGGGTTTATAATTAAATTATATGATTTATATATATATATATCTTAACCTTTTAAAGCCTGATCCAAGAAAAAAACGCACAGAATTTTTTTTTTTTGGGTTTGAGTTCCTTATTTGGCCTTTTAACAAAATATGTAAAAAGAAAAAACAGAAATACATTTTCAATATTTAATTTATTACTAGGCGATAAGTCAAGATTATTTTTTGTATTCTTGTTATCAGGTGTATCTGATTGTGTATGATAGGATTTTGAGCAAAGTTTTTTACCATTAAATTATGCAAAAGGTGTCAGACGCAAAACATTTCAGAAATCGTATGTATCAAACATGATACATTTGGCATTACAGGGTTAAATAATCGTTCATTTTTAGTGACGCTAGTGATGATGAATGGTATGGACATTCATTGTTAATGTTTTTTTGCACTTACGTTGATGTCCTCCAGGTCCAGGAAGTTTAATATGATGCCGTTTCTCTTCCAGATGATTGGCGGGCGCAGCGTTCCCTGGATGGCACAGGTGAGGACGGCACTCAGGCCCACCGTTACCGTGGAGACGCTGATTCGCTGGTCCTCTGCTAGACTCAGCTGGACAACCTCTGTCAGGGTGAGAGCATGGAGGGAATTGGATTGGTGGAGAGATTGAATGGGTGACAGAGGAAGAGAGAGAGAGAAGGGCAACATTGTAAGAAAACGATTGAGGGAAAAACTCCGAGCTGGTTTCAGTGGGACATAAAAAAATCTGAATGAGTTTGCCGAAACTGGACCTCAGCTTGATACATTTCGAAGCATTGGACCCTTTACTGGTGGAGCGGAGAGGATAAACAGCTGTCCGGAAGTGAAGGATAACCCTTGTCAGAGTCACAGGAAAGACTGCAAGCCAAATCCCTTCTCATTCGAAGGGAATTTATGTTAATTGAAATGGCCATTCGGTTCAATTAGACTTAACAGGAAATTAAGAATTATCCCTCACACTTCCCTGTTGGAACCATAAAAGATCTACACGGCCAGAGTTATGGTCTGAAACTAAGGAATGTGTACTTTGTAATAGGGCGCTTTATGTGCTGTAGCCTGGCATCGATTCCCACTTTTATACCTTCCACACAAACTTTGATTCTTTTTCTTCCTCCCAATCCTCACCAGATTCTCTTTCTATGCAGTGTTTTGCGCAGATATGCGGGTAAAACCGGAGCTACGTGCTGATGTCAGTAGGATACTGCGCACGGCGAGCTGCCATTGACAAGATTCATGTCAGTGTTTAACCTTGTGTCAATATAAGCCTGGGGTTCAGGGTATACTCAGTATATGAATAAATAAAGAAACCGTCTAATGGAAATCTGTATGCTAGGCTGTAACCACTGCTACAGTCTTAGGGCTGGACATTCTTGCAAGAAGGAACCTTTGCTGTAAAGGTTACTAAAACAAAAAGGTTTTGACAAGAAGAGAAATGTTAAATATGACTGGAACTTTAAAAATACAATGCTTTCTCTGAAATTCTTATCACAATCTCATTATTTCAATTAATGCGAGAATAAGTTTCCATTTTGTTGTGCAATAATTGTACTTATCCAGGTAAAAACAGAGAAATGCTTTAATTTTCAAGCCAGGTTTTCACTTATGACGATATCATAATGACCAGAAAAGAATTAAAGAAGGGAGTTGGGAAAGATCACAGACTGAGAACCTGAGTTCTGATTTTTCATTGCCTTGTTGACCTTTTCCCATGCTCACGAGAAACATTAGTTCCCTGTTTAATTGGGTGTTAGGAAAAGACCATGGTTTGGTTTAATAATTCACAGGTTCACAGAGGCCATTTGGATACCGTCAAAACAAACAGACTTACCTAACCTCGAACCTTTAAGATTTTTTAATGTTAAAAACTGATGCTAAAAGTCACTCAGTGTGGAGTATAAAGTGGTCCCGACCAAACAAAATCAAACCACCCTTGTCTTGAATTATGAAAGAGAATTAAGAAAGAAATTTGGAGCTGAAAGAAAAATCTCAAACAAAAAATGTGGGAAAAAAACAAATGTATTAAAACAAAAAAATCTATCTTGAATGTCAGATTACTTCTAACTTTGTCAGCGACTGATAAAAAAAAAGTCTGAAACTTTTAACTAGTTTCTGAAATGGTAAAATAAGCAAAAACACGACGAATCTACAAAAAAAAAAAGTGACATCGCTCCGAAGTACCAGATGAAAAATCTGATTTGAAGAATTGATCTGCTGGTACATTTGTCATGCATCTTCCACGCTTTTATTACTGTCTGACATGTTTTATGCTTCTTTAACCTCCATTCAATCTTTTGTAACTGGTAATTTGACAAAGGACAATTTCTTATACAGGACTTGGCGGTTTATGACTGGAAAGCAGTGATAAGACAAATATCAGAAGTGTTTTTCATTTCCCTACCCACAGGAGACAATTTTTTTTTTATCGCCCAAACAGACTTTAAGCAAACAGGGAACAGACTGAAAGCGTTCGTGGGAAGCTTCCTGTCTCAACGCGGACTTTGACAAACGCTGTTGTAAAAGACTCCGGGATATTAGCTGTCTGTTTCACAAAGCTGTCCCGGTGATATAGATATATCTGCGGTGACAGCCGGGTCTACCTGTGATATTTCAGAATTCCTTTCGGTTTACGGTACAGTCCGAAAAAAAAGTCATAATTCAGCTTGTCAGTAATTTGGGTGGCGGGACAGAGTTTGAGTGCCACGTGGACAGATGAGAGATGAAGTGCATTGATCCAACAGTTTTAGGCAGCACTGGGAATTTAAACGAGACCGCCGTTCAAGTCGAATTTAATACAGAACATGTAAGCAGTGGACAGACCTCTGTCCATTGCGAAGTCAGCCGCAGTTGACTGTTCAGATGGACATGTAACACCACTTTGTATTGATTGTTTTAAGAAAATGAGGAAGGCTACGGCTTAAAAGTCTTCCAGTGTCGAAAATCACTTCAAAGTTCAGCTACAATTAGTAGACCCTGGAAGATAAACCAATCAAGGGTGGAGAGGCTATGTTAACTGGTACAACTGATTTATGTATGTATGGTGGAGAACAAAGAAGAATCCAAGGGAATCCAGTGGAATTCCAAAACAAATTATTGTTGGAGAGCAAATAATTTAAAAAAGATAAAAAAAAGATGGAAAAGCAAGGCACTGCTCATACCACATAGTTACATTTTTAGGACAAGTAAAATAGACTTGTGATATTCAGATAGCCTTATTTTTTATCTGTATTTAATCAAGATTTCAGTTTCAATTCATAGTAAGACATTTTTTCCATTCAGTCAGAAACAGCGTTTCACCCAAATTTTAGAAGTAATTTCATCAACTGTCTGTGAAGGATAAAAATGTTATTCATGAAAGTTCTGTAAAAATAATCCTTTCAAATTAAACTTAACCAACTAGTCTTTCGTTCGTGAACCAACCAAAAATAATTTAACAATCTAAAACCAGCAAAAAGCGTACTGCAAAGCGCAAGTCAGTAAAGGTGATGGTGAAAAAGAATGCATTCTAGTTCAAACCAAGATTATTTTCAAAACCCAACAAGTGAGTAATATTTTACTAGCCAAACTGGGAAGCAACGAAGATTAATTTAACGGAATTTAACGGAAACCAAAAAGATATTTTTCAATTGCCTTTCTCTTTCATGCATCACTCAAATTATTTTGAGCATTTAAGAAATAGTCTTGGTATTATAATCAGGTATTATTATTATTATTATTATTATTATTATTATTATTATTATTATTA
>CAJRST010004446.1:3611226-3660650 GCA_907169785.1 Menidia menidia
ATTATTATTATTATTATTATTATTATTATTATTATTATTATTATTATCATTATTATTATTATTATTATTATTTTTTTTTTTTATTGTTTTATTATCCATCTGCTTGGGGGATTGATACTTAATCGTACACAGTTATGCCACGACTTATACTGAAAAGCACATATATTAAACTTGTGAAAGGTTTGTGCATATAGAGGTAATTTCTTGTCAACTTAAACAAGGGGGAAAAATATTCAGTTCTGTGTTTTTTGTGTGACAAATGTTTGAAAATTCACATAATTTTTCATTTTAAAATTAAGTTTGGAAAACTGAACAAAGCGTTTCAGTGAATGTGCTCAATAATAATTCAACCAAGTCTTACATAAGATTCCCTGCGTGAAATCTGCTTGCACAACTGGAAATGCTCTGGCGTCTAAGTCGTAATGAGAAACGAACACTGCAGAACGTGATTTCTTTACAGCACATTAAAAGATGCCAGATGAGGCTCCACAGTCACTCGTAATGATGACTCCCACTGTTACAGCACTGAACAAATGAAATGTTGTGTTTGCACTTAGCATCTGATGCAGACTTTTGTGTTTTGTGTTTTGTGTTTGAATGCTGGAAAACAACTATATCAGATATGAGATAAGTATGTGACGAGATGTTTGAAAGGTTATTATCTATACTGATACTATACAGATCCTATATGTTCTGTTTTGAACTCAGCTTACCCAGACAAATTTAATATCCACAGGAAATGGCTGCTCTACCCTGGACTTGGCCGGAGAAGGTTGTCATGACATCAACTGGTTACAGTTTCCCCCCCACCTCGCCCGAAATAGTTTCTATGTGTAAGCTCGTAATTGAGTCTCAGAGGAATTCAGGAGGTCCGCTAATCGATCAATTCTGCTGAGTTATGGAAAGGATGACAGGGTCTACAGGGCTCTGAAGAAAGACAGAACGAGTAACAGAGAGCTGAAACAATAGCACATAAAACAGGTTTATGAAACACATTTGTGCGGAAGAAGGATGAAAACGTCAGAGAAAGGCGAGATGTGAACTCCGAGGCTAGGAAGAAATGTGTCAAAAATAGGCTTTGGGAAAATAAAGGAAATAAATATACTGACATATGGACTGACCAAACACAGGGAATAAAAGATGGAATAAAACATATATACGTCCACGAGTCAGGAGGAGATATTTGATGCAGAACACAGATGCTGTGGTGAATAACTAATGCGGGCAGCACCGGTCAGCAGTGAAAGGATGTCCCTCTCCGTCTCTGTATGAGTAAGACATCAAGCCTGAATGCTGAGAAGCAGACCGCCATGATTTTTTCTTTTTTTTTAGCTCGTGAAACAGAGGCAGAGAGAGTGGAAAAAGGGGTTAAAGGTGGATTAGTAGGATGTGAAAGGGCAGTGGGACTGGGGGAAGGAACCAAGAAAACAAGCTGAACTGACCGCATTGAGAAAAGATCTGCTAAGAACTGTTGATCTGTAGGTCAAACAAACATAATATTAACCATTTAAGGTCTGGACATTGGTAAGAACTTCACTACTTAATATTATTCTTGTTCTAGAACAGCTCCTAGTGAGAAATGAAATATTGAAAAAAATCAGAGCTATATAGGATCATTATAAAATAAAATAATAATTTACCCTCATCAGCCAACTAGAAGGGGATTTGGCTAACACCAGAAGAAAAAGAATTGTTTAACTATTGTCATACCAAAACTGTAGGTTTTGGGAAATACCAGCCTAATAATGTCATAAAAGTGACAAAACAGAAGTGTTCTATATCATTAAAAAAATACAAAAAAGATAATTTATGTCTTAAGTATTAATAATCCAGACTGATACGAGAATATAAGTTGCACATTTACCACGATAAACGCTTTTACAATATAAAGTTTTAGAGAAGAAATATTGTGATACACAAGGAAATTATATCTTTTCTTTGGTATCTACCTTAGAGTGCGGTTACATTTATATTTCACCTGGAACACAAAGCAATCGAAGCACTAATTATAACCAAACAACATGACGAATATTTCTAGTTTACATGAATGTATTCAAAAGACATTCTATCCAAAGTGACTTATAAGGGTTCATGGCAATTAACCATACATTTTTGAGAATATTTAACAGCAAACAATTATAACATTAAGAATATGATTGAGGAAAAGTGCAGTTTATGAGATGCAGCAGGAACTAAAAGTGAGACGAGAATAAAGTTAAAGATGTAATACAGTTGGTATAGTGCATACTGAGGTATAGTGGTTAATTTCTTATGAGAGGAAGTAAACTCTGGTGCTACTCTGTAGGCCATTCCACCAAGGAGCGATGGTGGATGAGCGTAGTCTTGAGTGCTGTCATCTTTGGATGAATGAGAGAAGCCAATGGGTTAGCCATGGTAAACTGGGTATTTTCAAGTATAGCTCACATCAAAATCTCTAGTAACTTTCAAGTTTAGCCTCTAATTAAAGCTTATTATAAACCCTGAGTTCAGCATGTTTGGAAAGGAACTACAAAAACTGCTGAGATTGCACAAAAAAAGTTTTCCCAACCTTCTTCGGGGAATAGATTTATCAAGTGGATAGATGGGTGTCATAAAATCTGGGATGCGGTTAACAGAGGACTAACACACAAATGCAGACAAGAGGACCTAACGGCGTGTACTCTTTTTGAACGTGAGTTCTCACAGCCAGGGGCTGTAACGCTTTTAACTCTCCGGAATCGAAACCGAAGCGATTCCTGTCGTTCTGTCACCATTTATCTGCCTCGGAACACTTTGGTGTTTATCCTCCTCTCTTCCAGTGGCTTACATGCAAATGACTCCCCACAGACTGTCATTCACATTTGTCACGAAAAAAAGGTGTCCTCGTTCAATCTAATTTGGCATTTTAACACTCAGGCATTAATCATTAGACTCGTCGCTGAGTGAAAAGCAGCTGTTACAGTCGGTGGGCTTGTATTTGCCAGTTTTCACACTTCCTTCATTGGCGGAGCTGCCAATCTGGCAAAGGATCTGTAGGATTTCAGCACATCTAAGGAGTGCGGCTAACGCCCAACCTAAAATCAAATTTTGACAGTCTTTGAAATAGATGTTTTCAAACTTATTGTTGCTAAGAAAGAATAAAACATTTTATGAATAACACACGCAGTGTTTGACCACCAGGAAACGGAGCACAGCAGGTTTATGTCAGCGAATGTGCTAGCAAACAAAATGACATGTCAACAGACTGTTATTGTCTTCTGCGTTGAAGTAAAACATTACATTAAGACCAGTCAATGCTTCTCAGAAATTAACTAATGCGTAGTGAAAAAAGAATAACTCTAAGTATATATTTTTCTGACTGCACAACCGAATTCAAACTGTGTGGTTTTAGCTAGTTTTTAGCTAAGTAAATGCATCGAATCACGATGTAATCATGATTTAGATAATCAAAGATTACGTTTTTGTCACAAGAACGTAAGCAGTTGACCTCATTAGTTGTTAAAGCCTCAAATGTAATTCTAAATTCTAAATTCTAAAGCATGGACTGGACATCTAGCGCGTCTGTATGTACTGGCTTATGTTGGTCATCTTAAAGATAGACTGGGCTTGCACTTTAAAGGTGGACCATTTAAGTCCATGAAAGATGTTGTACTGTCCATCAGGATAACTGGGGGGCTCAAGACCCCGCTTGTGATTGATGGAAGCTCTGCACCACCCTCTGAATCACAGCTTTGTTTATACCGTGACATTAAATTCAAGTTAATTTGCTGAAATGCAATCATTAATATAGTTATATACACGTCCAGTTCCTATATAACAAATTTAAACCGCAGTATCGGAGATATTAAAAGGATAGTTACCTCAGAGTCAACCGTAACAACGTTTGCTGAGCATAACGACAGCAGCAGGTTTGTATAACACACGAAGAGACAGGACTCCCTCTGGGAGCCAACAGCTTATACAAATTGTCTTGATGTGTCACCGTGCATTCGTTATGAGGACTGCTCTCTGCAGGTGGGCCGCTCCTATCAGGAAATCAATATTTCAAACGCAATGACACGCCGAATTCACGCCAAGCCGCATTTTGCTTCCAGTCAGTCAACAACAACCCACACACGCGTGGTACATTCCATACATCCAGCATCCATGTTTTACATCCATCTTTTGGTCTTTGCACACACAAGCACTTATTATCTCTCTCTTTCATGTACACACACATATATGCACCCGTAAAAAGAAACTAGTGCTTTCCATTTGAGAGTGCTGGCTTGGTGATTATTCACGAGGAGGGGGTGTGGGGAGAAGGGGGGGCAACAATCAGCAACCAGCTCATTAATCACACTGGATGCAGACCCTTAATCTCCTCCACAGGTACAGAAGAATCCTCCACCGCCACTCCTCACGGCTCCTTTACAACCCCCGTCTCCCTTTTTTTTTCCTTTATCTATTTAACTGTGGCTCCATCTCTCTTTCTCCGTGATGCTGCGTGTGCATGTTCGGCCATTCCTCTCCGTCTTTTGCCCTTCACAGAGCCTCTCACCCTCGTGAAACCTCCGTAACGGTGACCGCCCGTCTATCTTTTTTTAACCTTTCTCCGTGGTTTTAACCCTATAATGCCAAATGTATCATATTGGATACATATGGTTACTGAAGTCTTTTGGATCTCAGACTTTTTGCATCATTCAGTGGTAAAAGCTTTGCTCAAACCCCTGTTGTACACATTCAGATATACCCGATAACAGCCAGAAGTATTTTTGACTTATTGCACGCTAATTTGATCAAAATAATTTCTGTTTTTTTTTTCTTCATATGTTTTTGAGGGGCCAAAGAAAGACTTCAGACTAAAAAAAATAAAATATTCTTCCTATTTTCCTTGGATCAGGCTTTAAAAGGTTAATTTGCTTCTCTCTCTAACTCCTGTCGTTCGACCTGATGTTATTCCCGGCGTGGCCGTCCCTCAACTTGCTCCCAAAGCCACAGGGGTGCTTATTGTCCATCAACTAGGCAGCAAACACGTCTTGTTAGAATCATGCACATAATAAAAAAGGCTGAGAGCAGGCGGAGATATATAGTAGTAGTGGAGTATGCATGTGGAAGAGTCTTTTAAGACCTGTTACATTGTATCAGTAAACCAGCTCTATCTGGGTTAGCAATCACGCTAACAGTCCTTCCTCTGCAGCTGCAGAAATATTCAGGAAAATGGCATAATTTCTGGGCTGTGAGTGCATGCCGATTTAGTGAAAAAGGGGAAAAGTATGAGGCGGTCTTTCCCCGGTACTCGAGAACGAGTCCTTGAGTTACGTCTACGACGCAAAAGCCCGCTGTTATCAAGTGTGTACGTTTCTCGAGTTGTCTTCCACGGTCCTTCTGCAGCATCCCGCCCCCCCAGGCTGCTCACATTATTTAATGACCAATTTAACCGAGCCTGCTGTTAACAGCGGATCCCATTTCTAGGTGGGTGTTGTTAAGTACCTGTGCACGCTGAAAGTCGACGGCAGATATCCAGGGGATAAAACTCAATAATGGCCTGACATCGGTGTGCTAATGACAGGGCTGTGCCCTCTTTTGTGTAGCTTCATTTTCTTATTTATTTATTAGTCTTTTCAACTATTATTCAGACGGGGGTTAGTGCTTGAATACAGGTAGCCTTGTTCTCGTTGACAAAGACAACTTGAAGAAGGATCCCCTCCCTTTTAATAGATTAAAGATTGACATGGTAGAATCTCGACTCATCTTCTGGATTGTGTGCAGCTATGTGTTGCTCTCATGTGTTGTGTCATTGGTTAGACTGCTCTTATCTCCAGCCTGCCTATCGTCTTTGCCAACCGATCCGGCTTCCCTGTCCCATTATCCAATCTGGGTACCCGCTGCCCATCACGACACCCTCTGTGAAGCACAACGCGACTATGGTTCAGTGGGATGAGATCCAACATGAGCTGCTGTCCCCCCGTGCCTCTGTTTTTGTGTGATCCGGTAGTGGTAGTTACTCAGCACAACATCTGTACTCACTGAAGCCTTGCTCTCTGCATGTTGATGAGGGTGGGTGTTAGAATTTGGCTAAAATGACTCATTTTAGCATAGTATGCTATCACACGATCAATGTAAATGACTGATTGTCCTACTTTTTCTTTCTTTGTTCCACACCTTTAGGTCAACACATACACACACTATTTGTTACCACATTCCCATGTAATCTACATGAATTAGGACCTGGCCTATTAATGATCAGAGGTAACTATCCAGTAGGACTTGGTTGTGTTCAGTCCCCTTTGAAGAGGAGGACCTAGCCAAGGAGATAATGCCCCTCACACCCAGATTTCGGGGCTATTGGCCGACTGAGACCCTGAGAGAGAGGTTTTTGTCTGTGAAGAGCCCAGTGCTGAAATAGTTTGCCTGTGACCCAATAAATGTCAATGTTTTACTCTTGATCTACTCTGTTTTGTTTTCAGGTTTCCAACTAAAGAATCGGGTTAACATGGGCCTTAATCAGTAATATATATAACAAGTGTTCTGTTATCATTTTTGTTGTTTGTTTTAGTATGAGTTTTCTTGTCAGGGAAGATCTTAGCAAAGTGAAAACTCACTAAGCTAAACACAGGAGTTTTGTTCTTTGTGATCAAAAGGTTAGATGTTGGTTTTGCATTTCCCCATATTGTTTAGTTAATGTACTACAGATCCATTTAATGGCACTTTTCCACTAGTACTGACCCAGCATGGCATGGCACAGCTCTACATTGTAATTTTGGACTTGAAACTTTCAATTTCATTATTTCGCTGATCATCAACGTTGTAAACCCCTACCGGGTTAACTAACACTGCCTTCCAACACAGAGGTTTAGTCGGTATATTGATGCAGTGATGTCCTTCATGGGTGTGTTGTGCTTGTTTCAAGTATAAATGACATCATGGACCGTTCAGCCCCAAGTCTAAATGGTAAACCTACATCAGAATTACTTGCCTCTTGCCCCGAAACAGCAGGAATAGGCCCCAGGCTCCCACCTCCCCATACCTTAGCTCAGCTGGTTTGAAACATGCAGTTTTAAACTTATGGACAGCCTTTTAAAACATGCACTCACAAACAAAGTGCCAGGCTGCCAGCTTCCACGGGTTTATGTGATGTTATTCCTTTCAAAGCGCAACCACAGTTAATTTCATACGGGACAAAAGGTCCTTCTAGATCAATCCAGGGTTGTCTCGTTTCCTTTTATTTGATTTCGGGGAAAATTCTCTCGTATTTGTTTGTCACTGAACATGTGAAAATGATCCAACTAATCTAAGGGCTTTTTATTTGGGAGATTCATTCTGAGCTAAAAGCTCTAACCTGCTCCGGCTAATATTGTACTGTGTTTTACAATATCCCCTTTTGATTTTCACTTCCTTAGAGTAGGTTGTGAACGTATCATTTCACGACTTGCGACACCGTTAGGTTTCAAAAAGTAAGATTAAAAAGAAGGTGTAAAAATGTCCTTGACAAAAACTTTGATATAATATGGCTTGGAAAACATCTTATCTTTATGAAGTATGGTTTGAGAACACTTTAAGTCTCAAAAGGCCCCAAAAAAAAAATCATCCTGCTCTGAGAGGCTTAGTGGAAACAAGCTGACAGTCTGGAGCTAATCTCCCATACTTCATTTGGCCAGATGAGACCCGATTCATTAAAGCTATACTCTCATCCGATAGCGGCGTAAGATCTCCGACAATCTCGGTAATCTTTCATCTTTACAGAAAGAAAGACCCCCTTCCTTCTCCCCTCCCAGCCATGCCTCTTACTGTAAACTGCTAAGGCGTTTCATGACAGGGCCGGCTAAGTGGAGTTTCTCGTTTCAAAGCCCTTTCAGCCTTGTAGAAGAGAGATTAGTGGCCCGAAGCACAACTCTGCTCTGCAGGAGCCACAGTTTGACCTGACCTGAGGGCTCGCGCTTACACCGAGACGGAATGCACAATGAGGCGCTGCGAGAGCCGTGTGTGTGCGGGGATGCATGCGAGAGCACAAAGTTGTATGTATTTGAGTGTTAAAGGCAGTTTGCCTCGAGTTTCCTCCGAATTTCGACACTCACAAGCACTTACCGACAACATCTCTGATTCGAGCTGCAGGTCGGAGGGACGGAAATACCAATAATTTGCACCGATGAGGGCATCTTGCCAGAGAAAAGTACTCTCAGGTTAAAGAGGTCAATGGACTCCTGAGTTCACACTGGCAAGTGCACTATTGCTTTTTTTGTTCGATTTAAAGCAACCCAATTTGAAGAAGTTACTCAATTATATTAGAAAAGAAATCAGTGGTATGTCAAGGTTCTGTGTTTCAAAACCCAGATCAAGGAGAAGAATAATTATACATTAAAGTAGAATGATGTTAAGTCTTACAATTTCTTTGAAAAATGATAGTTTACATGAAAGTATGTGTAAAACTGGTATGTTTAAAGCCCAAGCGATTTAACTAACTATTTAAATAACTATTATGGTCTGGGTTGAGTTCAGAAAGAAGCATTTATCTGTTCTACAGATCTTAGCACAAGGGATGCATCAGAAAGATTACATTAGCTCCCCATGTGCATAAATGTTTTGCTAAATCACTCATTTAGCCAAGTCAGGGAGCTAAAGTTAGCAAAAGCTGCTAACCCAACTGACAGAGCACACAGGAAACTGGTTCTAGATTGGCATTTTTTTCTTTAAATTGAATTTTCCTTAATCTGTAGCCCAATCACAGAAAGGTGGCACCCTGTCCAGGTTGTAATCCACATCTCACCCAGTTACAAAAGGAAAAGGCCTACCCACACCCACAACCCTAACTGGAGTAAACAGGCACAGCTAGAGGGTTCCTGGTTTGAATCTGGGCATCTTTTTGTGTGGAATTAGCCTTTTCTCCCACTGTATGTGTACGTTTTCTCCACATTATTCTGAATTTCTCCTACCATCCAAGAACATGTTAGGTTAATTGATTATTCATATCCCAATAGGAGGGAATGTGTGTGTTTGTGGTTGTTTGGCTTTGTATGGTCTTTTAATAGACTAGCAACCTTTTTTGGGTGTACCCCCGATGACCCATAAGCAGTATGGACAATGGATGGAATATTTACAATGAATATTGAGTGACAGCAATACAAAATAGAAACGCTTGTCTAAACTATGATAACATGTATACGGTACTTTACTTTTTAAAAGACTTGACTAAACTGCTTTGATATGCTATACATTTATTTAACCCTTAACAGACATTTTTAACTACTCTGCATCTCAGAGGTAATTTACATCTCAAGATCTCGACAACTAAGTATCCTTTTCCAAATCATCATCTGTTAATACGTGATCAATTAACATTAAAAAGTTTAAATCGGAAAAATTCTGAATCGCAACTCGATTGTCCCAACAATACATTCAAGGTGCCTATGCCATTTGAAACCTCTCAAAACTTTTGCAGTCTTCTTTAACCAGAGTGTAAATTGTTATACATTCTTAGACCTTGGGATCACTTTTGATACAAAACAAAATCACTCATTTAGCCAAATTACTCCTCTGACAACTCTAATGTCCCATTTTTAAGTAAATCCTGATTTAAGCTTTTTTTCGTGAAAACAAGCCACAGCATTTAAAATTCATGTATTTGCCCTTCATCACATATTCTAGAAGTGTTTGACAAGCTTTGTGATTAATGGACACAGTGGTGATGGTGTAAAGTATATATCTTCACAAAATAAATTCCCAGTATTAAGAAAAATGTCTTTAAAGAAAGTGTCAAAGGACTATTTTTACCTGAAAAAAATGCCAGTAAAATACAAGGCTAAATCGTGCCTCATTGATCTATTTTGACAGAGCAATTTAGGTGAGAAATGGATCGGCTCAAGTGTTGTCTCTAAGAATAACAAAAGGCACATGTGTTACAAATGCAAAGCAGCAAATAATGTATTTATTTTAAACATCTAAAGTCAGATCCAGTTTTGATGTTTTCTGAATTAGCATAAAAACCTTAATTTGCCGCAAGTTTTCTTAATTTCCGGGCCCTCTGCCCAAGCTGACATATTCCATTTATATGTTACCAGAAATTTTTGTAAGCACGGCGTATTTTAGAGGTCTGTTTAAAAGCTAGTATATAGAGTAGTCAATATACTGTTTCATTTCTCTTTGTCTCCATTATGACTACATAAAAACAAACGTTTGAGCACATGCCAAAAAGTAGCACTGCACCCATAAAAAAGCAACAATTCCTACAGGAGTATGCCTCTAATATTAATACCAACAGGAGAAATGCAAACTTTCTCGGGTCAGGTTTAAGGCTTTCAATCAGCAGATTCACTCTAAATGATTATAACATCTTATTTGTGGAACAATACTGCTATGTAGTGACTTATATTTATATTTTCATTTTTACTGAATAATTACACTATATCCAAACCTCTTAATAGATGGTACATTGTGTTTGTTGTGTGCCTTTAAACTGGTGTCTATGATGCAACATAACTCTTGTAATGACCCTCAAGATTATTTGAAAGTAAATAAATGCAATAAAAGGAAGAACATCCACTCAAGTGGAATTTTTATGATCAAACTTATTCTCAAGACTGTCGATTCTTCGCAAATTCTAGATTTAAAAATTCCCACTCTGAACCAAGTACTCTTTTTTGGTTTGAGCTCTTCAATAAATCATTCAGTCTATCATCTGTATCTCTGGTTGACAAAATTGGGCTAATTAATGAGGAAAAAGTGAACTAAATAGGCACTGCAATATTGCTCCATCATAACCACTAACAGGGTTTTTAAAAAGCTGCTGATGAGTTGATGAAGTTGATTAACGGCTGCATAATTTGCTCCCGAGAACTCTCCTCTCCTCTCCTTACCATGTAATGAATTATGAGAAAAGCAAACTTTGTGTTCAGCGTGTATACACCAACCCCTTACTAAATTATTACGGCTCTTCCAAGCATGAAGGCTGTCTTGCAAGTAACTGTGAGAGTTTCAGGCTAAATTCCTGCATGCTTACTGATTAAATTATATGCGAGCTACACAGCGGCTGCGGGGTAAAAGTGTCGGCTCAAAGAGAGAATGACACGGTTATGATCCCCAGGAGGACCTGTGCTGCAAGAACTTGACCTATGGTGGCCCGGGTATGTTTACAGAAGATAGTATGCAAATCACACACACATTGGCTGTCACATTAACCGTGCAAGTGACTGGAGGCACATGCTGCCAACTGATAGAGGCTAAACTATTGCTGATTCAGACGTTTTTGCAATGAAAATGTTTAAAATCACGATCTATAGTGAGATTTTTAAGCGTTGGGCTTTTTTTTCAAAGGCAAGAGTTCTGCAAATTTGCCCAGTTTTTCTGCAGACCTTGGTTGTGCAGTTAAATACACCGAACAGTTACTGTATGTGAGCAGAATTCTTAATATGGTCGCAGGTTGACACAAACACGCCGAGACGCTCACCTCGGGGAATTTTATTTTAGGCCTCTAGATGTGTGTAAAACGTTCAGACATTAGTCCCTCTAAAAATATTTGTGAACACAAATATATGGAATATGATTCAAACGTTTCTTTTAAATGTTCTGAGCTTTTAACCCTCTAACAAATCAGCCTAGACATGAAAAAATCAAAGATTTCACTATTTTTCCGGAGCTTTTTTTGCAGCACAATGAGCTCCACGTGACTAAGATATTGCATATTGCATAAAAACAATCTTTAACCCTAGGATTATAATGAAATATTGTTTCAGAAGACAGCATCGAAGCTTTTTTACCACAGAAGTACTCACTCCTGAGTGTTTACGATGCTGGAGAATCAGAATGCACTCCTGAGAATAAAGACTTATGAGATTTGGGCTTACGTCTATCATCCACCTCCCCCCTTTCCACTGTACTCATGCTTCAAACCGTTTGACTGCTTCAGCTTCCTGAACCTGTCAAAGCAGAGCTTTCAAGGGCGACTGAATAAAAAGTCTGATTTTGGGAAATCGCCGAAAACCCACTAAATGATATCGGCAGCTTGTGTGAGTACACAACAGAAGGACTGGAATTCTTTCTAGCAGTTGAGTAAAGGGCTTGGACTCACTGGATGAGAACTGTGAAGAAAGTGTTTCCTTCAAATCACCTTCCTCTGAACCACATAAGGTCACACACTGTGCTTTTTATACGATTCTGTCACATGTGTAAAGTAATCCCGCTCTAAAGTACCGTTTGTAAAGTGTCTTTGGAGTCTCCCAGCAAAACCAAAAATACAGTAAAATGACATTCTGTTGCTATCCAAGTGTGTTTTTGAATAAAAGATGTAATGCTTTTGATTTCAAACACAACCATGGATAAGGCATTAATGATAATGCTTTTAACTTGATCAAAAGTGATAAAAGGCTTATTATAATTGTCTTTTAAGGGGATTTCTTCTCTGATTTTCCTTTTTCAGCAAACTAGTATATTCTGAGATGACTAAACCAAAAGGATTTTAATAAACTTCTCACAATTTCAATACTATCCTTAACTCCCCATTAACTATGAAGTAGTTCTTTTTTTTATAGTGGGAGAGTAATATGAAAAACTAATTTTCCTGCCACAGTTAAATACATATGTTCTGAAAAATGTTAACTGAGCTGCTGGCCTCGACAAAGAGATGAAAAGGATTTAGCTCATTCTGCACAATTATTCAATTTTAAAGTTTAAAGCCTGTGTGTACCCAACATCCAATATAGTTAGGGCAAATCAGTTACTGTCCAAATTCTACCAACTCATATAAGTATGACACTAAAACGTGCCCGCCTACAAACCACATATTTTGTGGTTAATCGTGTGGTGTAGAGTGTTATGTCGAAATAGTTAATACGTTTTGAGTTACAGAAGTCCATTAGTTTGCATATGTAATGGTGTCGGATTTGACAGTTGTTAGTATTGGGTAAAGATGGCTGACCATGTCTGTTTTGTTTAATTTAGTGTCACGTATGGCTCCAGGGCAAGTGTAAGTTTTAATTATTTGCGATTTGATGTCGACAGATCACTACATTCAGAATAATCTGATGTGTTGTGTATTCCATACGTTGTGCAAGTCACAAATGAGTTAAAAATTTCACAAAATCTAAAAATGATGAAGGCATGAGAAACACACACATATACATATATATATATATATTTATCGAGCCATATTTAATCTATTTTGGATAATGTCTTAAGAAGCAATATATCAACATCCATCCATTTTCTATTACAGGTTAATCCATGGGAGGGTTGGAGCCTGTGGTCACCAGTGGTTTACCTTACATGTGTTATTTTTGGATGGTGACATTAAACCGAAGGAAACACTTCCATACACTTAGGGATCATCTAAAAATACAGAAAGGCCCCATGCCAGAGTTGAACCGGGAAGTGGGATATTACTTATGCCTGAATATAGTTCCATAAATCTGACATAGGCACTAAAGTATAAAATATAGAATAAAGAGAAAACGATCGTATACAAAGTAACAAAAAAAGACAAATAAAACTAAAAGCATGGCACATTCGGCAAAGTAAGCCTAGAACATATTTTGTGCTAAAGAATATACCAGAAAAACTGCTAATTTAAAAGAAAAACTGGAAGGATAGGCTGATACAGAAACAACAGACAGATTCTCAGAAACCAAAAATGGAAAGGCTAGGTGACTGTAAAATAAGAAAACAGAACGAAAATAGCTATAAAAGAAAGATGAATAAATAAAAAGAATATAAAAGCTGCTGGCCATCGTTGAATTATTATGTCTGTATTTACACTTCCTGAATTTAGAGAGACAAAACTTGAGCCCATCACCGCAATTTCTGCTACTATAAAAAACCTTTTTAATTTTGCTTGCCTCTACAAAATCACACATTTTCAAATGCCTGCGAGCAATTTCAAGACATCACATGCCACTACCATGTCCTACACTATTAAAAAGATTTTGCCTATTTCACATATTACTGTGAGAACGGGTTAGATTTGATCACGCCTTTTGCATGCTGCTTTAGTTTTCGCTCACACATGCGATCACGCAGCATTTATATATTCTAAACACTATCTGGCTCTCGGTTTCCTTTCTTGTCATTTCTGGTCTCTTTTTAAATCCCTATAATCACCTTGCTCCGAGGTAATAAGAAGTAGCCCGACAAATAACGTGGTTAATAGCTTCTTTTCTGCTGTAAGTGCAATCCTTGTCAACCTTTTGAATATGGAAGAGCTATAATGAAAGGCTTTAATGTATGCGTGTGAGGCTGTAATGTGTGCATCCGTTTTGATTTGATTGTGAAGATGTACTTCAGTTGGAAGTCACCGCATTTAGTCACTTACGCTTTCATTTTACGACGCTTTACCCTCTTCCTTTCGCTTTCGTAATATCAGATTGTTTGTTGCTCTGTTCGCTGAGTTAGGGGGTTTCTGGTGTCAGGGCTTTGCCTCCAAAAGCCGAGAATAAAGCGGCTCTTTCATTAAAGCACAAACTTTATCTCTATAACCACCCCATCTGGACAAACTCCCCGATGATTTACAAAGACCAGATGTTTACCAACAGAAAGCAACGCTTCTACCGCCTGAATATATTGGATCATAATTCTAACTTTCTCACGCGGCAGCGTGCCCAAAAAGGTGAAGTTGTCCAGCCAAGATGGATTATGCAGTTGCACTCCAACCTTGTTTGGTTGTTTTCTATTCTATAAATCTGCTATATGAGTTTCTTTTCTATTTTTTGCCACTGAAAATTCCATTTTGCCCTTTTCCGTTTCCACTTTCTTATGAAAAAGCATCCATAAAGACAATGTAGATAGATGCTAGAAGTCATTTTTTTGAGGAGATAAGAGGAATAACCTTCCCCCCCACCAAAAAAAAAAAAAAAAGGAAGGAAGGAAGGCTCGCATTAGGCCGCACTGACAGCTTGGCGGACTCACACCAATACAGATGCGAGCTCGTTTGAAATTGAAAGGTGTTAAAATCAGAGTGAGAAAGTTCCACAGGCAGAAGCCGAGAGACGGACCGAATCGATGGAGGCATGATAATGAATCATTTCCTTGCTCGGAGAGGAGTTAGAGGAGAGAGATAAAAGCGGACCACATGCTGCGCCGCTAACAGCCTGAAGGCAGCGGCCTCTGAAATATGGCGTGCCGGAATACACCCGCTGCCCCCGGGACCCGTCGGTTGCAAACAAAAGAGGAAGAGGAGGAGAAAATAGAAGTAACAAAGTCACGGGGGGAGATGAGGGGGACCAGAAAATTGATGCCGGTGAGGGTAACGGGTCAAACCAGAGCCCCTCGTGGCCCTGCAAAGCATGGATTTACTTCTCTTTGGCTAATTAGAGACATAACAGTAAAACTAAAGAGGTGGAAATGAAAGACAGATTGAGAGAGGAGGGGATTGTGTGAAGCGGGGGCAGTGCTGAATGGGATTAATCAATATGTGTCATGACAAAAGACAAGCGAGTCAGCAATAAGAAGTCATAATTTAATGATTCTTTAATGATCCTCCGGATGACTATGGCTATTTTTCCCCAACGGCAACATTACTTTTGATTCGGAAGCACAGGATTACTCAACTGTGAGCAGTAGAGTCACACCATTGTTTAAGTGAACACACATTAGTCTAACTGCTCGCTTTGTTCTTTAAAAAACACTCCTGCTGAGATGTTTACCGTTTAGGAACCTGCAAAAGATTAGCCTTTGCACATAGAATGTTAAATGAATGCTTTCAGTTAATACCTTTTAACACTTGTCGACTAAAATCATTTTCAAAGAAACCCATACTTTTACATCCAGAAGTTGTATTCACATTCGGCACAATTCTCTGTTGTGCACACAAAACAATTTAATAATTTCATTGTGCTGAAATACAACCAAATAACCTTTCCAGGTAGCAACCTTCCAAGGAGAAGCTATAGCTATAGTTGGCCCAAGATATGGTAAAAAGTCATCAACAAGCTAAAAATGTTGCAATATACTTAAATCATAGCAAAAGTAACAAATCTAAATCAAAATCTGGGCTACATTAAAAGTCAGTTTGAAGCTTGAGGCTTCTGTTGGCTTATTATGTTTAATGTGCATGCAGCACTATCGTAACCTTAGCCACACTTCTTATTTAATTAATGTCATTTTTTAATCATAAATTGTGTCGGCAAATCTTACACTTTTATACATCATCCATCCCCGATGTTAACCTACTTACTTTTTTACTTTGTAATTTAGATATTGAGAGTACAGATTTTCTCTCTCTATTCATTTATTAATATGCACTATTTCCAAAGATTACTTCCATCCCTTACAGAAAAAAGTAAAAAATGTCTTTTTTGGGACAGTGTAAGGAAACTGGCGTCAATGGTTCGGGCTGCTGAGTGTGTTTGACCAGTTGAGCTAGTTAAAGCTGCAATTGTCTCGAAGTTCTTACATCATATTTCTTTTGGATTGCTTGAACCAAAAAGTTAAAAGTTTGTGGTTTAATTCAAATATGTTTTGAGCGGTTTCGTGGATTCTGGGTGATTCTTTGCATTTTTACTGGGCATTTTTTTGTGGACTTCATCCCTAAATTGTGTTTTAAGGTTTAAGTTGTCTCTGATTTTTTAGTGTTTTGTCTTCACAGTTCCTTTCTCTTGGTTAATCCTTCTGGATTTTTAGATTGTTTTTCCTCTCCCTGGTTTCTGTTTCAGATCCTTGTCATTCTTGTAATGGTTTTGTCACGTCTGGGGGAATGTCTGGTGTCTCGTCATGTCTTGATTACCTATTGTGTACACCTGGGGTTCCCCTCCATCATTTGTTTAAATAGTCCTCGTTTCCCATGTCCTGTGCCAGTGCGTTTTCGTCCTTGTTTCGTCTTTCTGTTTTCGTCATTCCTCGCCACGTCAGGTTTGATTTTGTCACAGCCATGCCATAGCCTTGTTTTCCTTATTGCCATAGCCATGTTTTGCCACAGTCATGTTTTTGTCATAGCCATGTTTTGTCACAGTTTTGTTAATCTTGATTTGATACTTTACCATAGCCTTGTTTACTTAATTTGATACTTTGTGTTCACAGTCATGTTTAATCTTGATT
This sequence comes from Menidia menidia, assembly GCA_907169785.1. Lineage (NCBI taxonomy): Eukaryota > Metazoa > Chordata > Actinopteri > Atheriniformes > Atherinopsidae > Menidia > Menidia menidia. The sequence continues at coordinate 3,628,204 of CAJRST010004446.1, forward strand.
TGATACTTTGTTCATAGTTTTTCCACAGCCTTGTTTTTTAACCTTGTCCTATCATCCACTCTTTTGAGTGCGTTTTTGAATAAATAAACCTTTTTCACGAATCTCCGCGACTGAGTCCTCCCTCCAAGATCCACCCCTTTGTGACAGGTTTCCTCAGTTTCTTTCCTGCCCGGTCTCTAGCTACTCCCTTCACCTGTGCTTTTTGTCGTTAGCTGCCTCCACTCAGTAATCACCTTCCTCTGGCCTTTGTGGTTTCTCCCACTCCTCATCACAATCTCACTGTCTGTTACTTTTGGTCGTTAACCCCACACTGGTATCCTTTTTCTTGTTTTTTTCTAATCTACAGTGAGTTTCTTTCTTGTCCATTTTTTGGGGAGGTATTTCATAAAGTTTGTTTGTTCTAGTTTAGAACGGGGGGCCCTTTTGGGTGAGGCACGTTCTTGTAGCTTCCTCCCACCATCCAAAATCATGTTGGGTTAATTGAAACCATGGACTGGCGTGAACAACTGAAATATGTTCTAGTTTAGTTTTTTGGGTTTTTGTCCAAATGCATCATTTTGTTGTTATCAGATAAACCTCCATTTCCATGTTCAGAACCCTGCTCACTTCCTGGTCTGCACCTGGATCCTCATCAGCCGTGATAGGCAGTGCCTTGTTGCCCTTATCAATGTTTTTTAGTATTTTATTGTGCTAATATTGTGTCTGTCCTCAGCTGTACGTGTAACACACAAAAAACAGGCATTAACAAGCCATCTGTTTGTGTATTTGCCTCGACTAACACAACACAGTGCATGTCTTCATGCATGACTTAATGTTCTGTTAGCTGAAGCTTAAGCAACTCTATTGCTACTTTTCTCTTTCAGTTCGATTTTGTGAATGAGGACAACATACTTATGAATGTAAGAAAAAGACATCAATTCTCATGATTGTTCTGGCATGATGATGATAAAATCAAAGAAGCTTTTTTTGGCAGATGCATACTGTTGAAAAAAGGATGCGCATTAGTGAGCTTCTGTGGGTCTATTAGCAGGTTTCTTTAATTGTTGAATGCCCACCCATCTGTTCTCTGGCCTAAAAACCTCACAGTTTCAGCTCCCACCTAAAACACTGAGATATTATAGTGGCATGTCCCTAATTTTTTAAAATTAAGAGGAATGTTATATGTCCATCACTTTGACCTCTTTCTGGAAATAATCCGTAAGGACATAGAGGCGACAGTAAATGCATCCCCAGTAGAATGCTCTCAGCATATGGCAAACATCTTACACAATTAGGCCCCGAGGAGGCCCCAAACTCTGGCATTTTTAAGGACTGTTCTGTATAAATGTTTCCAATTGGGATTTGAGTGCAAGGGAGGTGTAATACTGACTACAGACCATTAAACTTAAACACTCATTTATAAAGATTTTTCCTGTTATTAAAGACCCTGAAATCACATCAATCTGCCTTTCTCCTTGTTACCTGTGAACTCACCCAGAGGTACAGCTATCAAAACACTATTCAGTACAGTGTATGTCAAGTCTGACAGATCTTAATTTAAAAAAATTAGGGACATGCCACTATAACATCTCAGTGTTTGGGTGGGAGCTGAAACTGTGAGGTGTTTAGGCCAGAGAACAGATGGGTGGGCATTCAACAATTAAAAGAAACCTGCTAATAGACCCACAGAAGCTAACTAATGCACATCCTTTTTTCAACAGTATTCATTTGCCAAAAAAACTTCTCTGATTTTATCATCATCTGCCAGAACAATCATGAGGATCGATGTATTTTCTTACACTCATAAGTATGTTGTCCTCATTCACAAAATCTAACTGAAAGAGAAAAGTAGCAATTGCATTGCTTAAGCTTTAGCTAACAGAACATTAAATCATAGTGCATGAACACATGCACTGTGTTGTGTTTGTCAAGGCAAATACACAAACAGATGGCTTGTTAATGCCTGTCTCAGCTGAGGGTTTCACTGAAGAGAGCACTATCTTGGACCTTCCCCTCTAAAAGTGAATTTGTAATATAAAAAGAAGAGATGGCCCACCGGCTCAATTTATCCTTTGCTGACTTCCTTGGTGTTGTTTTGTTTTTCAGCCTTTCCCAGTCTGCCTTTCCCAGCGTATGAGAAGTGAACCTGTCTGCGGTGTTTACACTCGCATCTTATCTCACTTGCATCGCTTGCATCCTGCATCTTACACCGCATGCATCTTTAATCCTTAATTGTCGATCGTGTGGAGAGTTCAAATTGCCTTCTTTACTGTACGCCCTGGCTTTTGTGCTCGGCTGTCTCCCCCCCTCTTATCCGCAGGGAATTAGCTGCATCGGGGGAAAGTGTTGCACTAAATAAATGATACAGAGATTAAACAGACAGACACAGTTGCCATGGCAACTTCCGGAGCATATGTCACTATTGTAGTCAGGATAATGCTAGGTGACCACCGGATGGGTCGGTCACCTAACATTGGGGGGGTTGTTGGAGCATTTTTTAGCTTTTCGGTGTATTTGGGGCGTATTTTTATGTATGCGTATGAGAGTACACGAGTGCCTGTATTTTTAAGGTAATTAGGTGGTCTGAAAAATGAACTGGCTGCTTGCCACATTGCTCCATGCTGGAAAGATATATTACAGCCCTTGTTTCCACGAAACTTCATATGAACTTTATCTGGGGGATTTCGGCAAAACCTTCTGCTTACTCTCAAATTATGGCCCCAATGAGGCCCCAACAACTGGTTGTATTATAATAGCATTTTATCTTTAAAAAATTCTGCTCTGTTTCACTTTCTAACTTTTGCTAACCCTTAAGACTCACGTTTACTTGCGATCAGACATCTGATTGGACGAAAACGGCTAAGTACGGAACACCTACTGAATCTTTAAAATGTGCTACAGGCAAAAGCAACTTGACGGGCATTAGCTCTACGTGTTTCATTCATCCCAGAGACGCTGGAGGTTCAGGGCAAGGGTTCATTCAGGATGTAATTCTGTGAGCAAACAGCGAAAGGTCACACAGCGTACTCGGATTTCAACACAGTTTCCCAGCTATAGGACTAACAAAAAAGGTTATGTTATTACAGAATGTAAAAAAAAAAAAAAAGTTGGATCAAAGCCTTTACCTGTTACTGTGAGAAGTGGACAGTGGGTAATTACCCAGGAATAGAGAAAGCACTAGGAGGGCACCAAAACCCCTTATACACACCAGCAATTAGCTGTTAAGGTCCAGTGAGCTGTAATGAGGCATTAGAAATAAGCTTGTGGAGACTGTGTATGGGAAAGGAAAGGATAGGAGAGGATCGGTGATGAAAAGAAAAACGTATATTGGAAGAGAAACAAAAGCTACTTCAACCACCTTTTGTTGAAAACAGGTGAAAGGAAAAATCTAAACAGGATGTGAGGAGTGGAGATAAGATAATGATATTGCGGAGATAACATAGACAGGAAACAATAGAAGGCAGAGGAGAGAAAGAGGTGAAAAAGGATGTTTTTTGTGGTGGGATGCCGAGGAATCTCAAAAGAACCTCAACATCAAAGTCACCGTGCGGTTGACAGCTTAGCTGGAGGTCTCTCACCCACTTGACTGTCAAAGAGCACCAGGTTCCCCTTGTAAAAGTGATATCTGATCTCAGCAAGATCATTTGTGCAGATTAAGGACAAACTTGGCAACATAAAAGATCAAACCTTGTCAGAAGCTCCCGGGCAGAAACCGTGAGATGTTATCTTGCAATGCAGGCATCGAGACTCTTTGTATGTACAAGACATCACGGCGTATAGGATAAAATGATCTGTTGGACTAAAGAACTTTCCATCTTTTGAATGAGAATACATAAATTCACACCATAGTTAAATGGTAAAAGTCACACAATTGCAACGACTTACTTAAGACTTGTGAAAAGTTCTTTCATCCACTTTGTCCAGTTTCAAGTTTAATTCACTGTTGGTATTTTATGACTTTGTCCTCATTGTTTTAAGAAGCAAAAGTGCAAACCATTCTTAAACAGACACTAACCAACTTTGACAAACACGCATTTATAAAATAAGAAAACCTGCAATCTAATAAAGAGAATCAATAGATATGTACCGTCCACAGTAATTGGGAGACACAACTGAATTGGTAAGTACACTGAATTCTTTCCTCAAGTGATGTAGCTTGCTGTGCACATATTGGTTCTGCGCTAAATGCATTTCTCAGTGCTAATTGCATTGTTGAGTAGAGTCACTGACGTTAGTAGTTCCAAATTTGACATCATCAGTTATTATCGGCTCTAACCTCTTGCTCGTTCTACATGAGAAAAGTCACATTGGTGGAAAAAATATAGCTTTTTTTTTCTTTAACACTTTCCGTTTCATCACTTTTCAAAACAATCAATGCAATTGCTTGCTTATAATGCAAGTTATCCATATGTCATTATTTGATTATTTTGGTAATGATATGAATACTTAATATAATATGCAAAGAAAAATAATCTTTTTCATCTCAATTAGGTTTTTTAATAGTTTATAAATGGGCTCTTATATAACTTGTTCAGTTAACCAATACAAGAAAAAATAGGGAGATTTTTGTTATTGTTTGAAGTATTTATTTGACCCTTCACAAACTGTATGAGAAAAAACAGAAATGATTTTTGAGTATTCGTCCTTTATGACCTTCTGCCGAGTCAGAATGATTGTGCATGGCTGTTATCAGCTACACCTGAATGTGTACAACAAGGTTTTGAACAAAGTTTTTTACCATGAAATGATGCAAAAGGTCTCAAATGCAAACATTTTCAGAAATGGTATGCATCAAATATGATACATAGGGGCATTATAGGGTTATACATGCTGCTACTTGCAGTTTTAAACTGAGGACCCTAACACAATGCAGTTTGAACCTTATTATTTTCACTGCTATTATTCATTTTACCTTTTGCAGCAAAACAAATATATGACGCGACATATGAAACGTAATGGCATGGTCTCAAATCCTTAACGCAAAGCATTTAAGACACCAATCACCAAAGGCACAGGCACCCAAAAAGCTCTTTAACTGCTCACCCAGGGCTGAATTACAACTATACCCAGCGAGGAATTACAGCTATATCACAGTCTTTCCTCCATTTCCACTCGATGCCATATCTCCTGCAGGCCTTTCCCCTCCATAAACGAAGAAGAGGTGTCTTCCTCACCTTCTGCAAAAAAGCACTTTTCTGATAGCTCTCTTCTCATGACTCCCTCTGCCCCGTTCTGATGGGCGTCTGTTTTTCTTCCTCTCCATCTCATCCTTCTCTCATTCTCTTCCTCCCTTCACCACCTCTGCTTAACTCTCTTGATTAATTAGTGTGGGCTGCTGGGAGACGCTGGCAGTGCAGCTCAGAATCACATAATTCCTCTCTTTATGTATCATGGAAAACAAAAACAGCAGAGGATCAGCGTAGATTTGAAGAGCTGTTTGTGGGAGATATAATATGGGAGTGTGGAACAGTGTGGGAAACTGTCTGTGGTTCTAATTAGAAGCTTTGCTATTTAAAAAAAGTTGCCAACTGCACTTCACTTTGACATCTAATGGGTTGACAACTAATTTTCCGTATTTTCACTCTCACTTATCGTCTCTTTCTCTTGTTCTGCTGCAATCCCGCTGCTTTGTGCTCGAATTTGATTTTTTTTTTTCCTTACTCAGACGCTTCCTAGATGGTCCACTGTCAGTCATAAAGGTTTTTATGGAACCAGCGGGCTCACGCGAGCTCAGCAACATTTGCGATGATCGGATCCTCTTTATGCTGCCGGTCTCTGCAGGATCTGGATGCTTTCCAACATTCTCCAACTCTTCACATCATCTTTAAATTGGCCACAGTCTTCATGCGCATACGTCCCAATGAGTTCTGAAGTTCCCCTTGACAACTGCCGCGGCGTCTTCGGCACAAAGTTAGCGGATAATTCTCCTCTTGTTTAGCTCCAGAACCTGACAGTTGCGTTAATGATATCGACATCATGTCAAACAAAATGTAAGCACACTGTTTAGCAGCAAGAAAATGCACAATCTTCTAGTTTTTAATGGAACGGCTCTGTTTCACAGTTGGATATCCTGAATTAATAACAACATATCACCCCCATCAAATGCAATTAAGCTTCTGAAAACCTCTAAAACATGACGCAGTGCACAATTCCCAAAGCTATCTCTATCTTACAACTTGCTGCCTCGTGAAAAGATAGATTGATGCATACCTGTGCCATACAATAGGGCAGCTTTATGTACAAAACGTGTATCCACAAAGGAGCTCTGACCTCGTCTGAGCATGTGCATTACATCCGTGAGCTGCTGATATCCTTCATGAGCACTGCCCACTTATCTGCCCTAATGGTAACACCTTGTTGCCTTTTTGCTGAGCAGCGGTTCATGCGAATCCAGCACCACCAGTCACGTCCAGGAGGAAAAATTTCCGCACATTCGCTAAGCGCGTAATTACAGCGGCTCTATTTCAAATGCAAAGGGGCGCGTGTACGAGGCATCCTCTCTTGTCCGATGTTGACACCGTAATGGAGGTAAAGATAGGTGGTCCTCTGGACAGCTCAGAGCTAATTTAAAGTCATTACTTTGTTATCTCTGCCTGGCCATGAGCTCCATGGCAGAGAATGCTGATTTTTCAGTTGGAGAGAAGTATAAATCCTTCTCTTTTTTTTCCCTTGCTTTCAAATAAAAAAAACTCTCAAAATGATTAGTACACAAGATCTTTGTGAAGTGAAGCTTTCGCACCGAACCACAAATGTGCTACTGACTGATTATTCATTACTTGTTTAAGTAATTGATGAAGCAAAACATTCCCTCCCAATTGGCCTCAATAATAATGCTGGAGGGTAATATTCCATTGTATCAGTAAATCCTTACAACATGTTCCCCAAACTCTTTGTAATCATAAGCACGTGATATGCTCTTTTGCATATTTATAAATTATTTAGAGTAAAGAAAAAAAGCCCTTTATGGTTGCACTGACTATTTAAAATAGACCTCATTCTGAATATCAGAACTTTGAATGTACAGTAAAGGTGAATGGCGTCTCCCATTAGTGGTCAGTAATCTGTTTTAATGCCCCATCGCAGTTCGGTTAGTCATACTCTTAAAGAGAAAAGAAGGTGTTCAAGTGGAATCCACTTAAGGGAGGTGACAAGGAGGCAGTTAAGTAAAGTAATAAAAAAAGAGTCAACATGCACAACAAACTGGACTTGTAAAATGTAGAAGGAGAAGAGAGTGGATCAATAAAAATTTAATCAGGTGAATTCTCGGACCATATTGTTTTCTCTTCAATAAAAAAAAAAAAACATGTTTAAGGCAACAGAGCAAAGCTTTTTCTAAACGGGTGTGTCTGTCAACCTTAAAAAAACAAAAGAGAACATGGGATGCATCACGTTTTTCGCAAAAGCACAAGTTTGTTGAACATAAGGGATTGAATTCCTGAGGATACTATTTGTACTTTTGTGCCTGTGTCATTAAATCCCCCACAATACATGGCACGGCCATTCAAATGTTCACCTGAAATTGGACTGGACAAAAAGATATCTACCCGGGAAACGAATCATCATTTAGGTCCATTATTGGTATTCTCTCTTCCAACCCTTTACTCATATTGTGAATTTCCACACCTGTGATTCCTGGCTGCTCTCTTTCCCGGACCGCTCACCGTAGAGAAAGAGCTCTGACATCCCAGGACACAGAGGCACACACACACACACACACACACACACACACACACACACAATCCAACGCAATTACCACCAGCCCGAACACCAGATGTGCCACTCAAACCTAATTATTCCCCCTTGGTGGTTGCCTCGCCGCGGTGCAACAGTTAACCTTGAGCGTCATCTGATCAATAGCTTGTTATTGGTCCCTACCCACCTCTTCAGCGGCTTGTCAAACATAAAACGCATTGACAAACTAAGCTTAAAAAACCCAGCAGGCAAATCTGAAGGTAGATAAATACCGCGCCGCCGCCCATCTGGAAGGTGAAATGAGAGGGACTGAGTAATGGCGGGGATGTTTCCATTAAAACCAGTCGTTAGAAAGGCTAAATGACTGGTGAGGCTTAACAGACCCGAAAAAAAAGCTGCGGCTAAACCCTCGGAAATGGCCGGCTGCCACCGCTAACCGTTATGTTGATACATCGTGTCGGTCTTTATTGCCTGGTTGAATACAGTTCTCAGGTAGCTCAATGCCAGTTAAGGCCAGGGGAGGACAAAAAGACAGGAAGAAAGACAGTAAAAAGTGACGATTTAAAATGAGAGAAGGTTGCCATGGCATCTAGTAAGTGTGATGCCAATTGTAGGGTAACAATAGTGATCGAACTGTGATTATTGCTCTTAATATGGAGGCACCTGCATAGGCTCTCAACTGCCCTCCATCTTAAACCTCAAAGGCCATTACAGAATCTCACACACTACAATCAAAGTTGAATATGGGCACACAAACTAGTGCACAATTATCAATTTATGTGTTTTTGAAATCCTTTTTCATATCCATTGCTTCATAAAAAGGAATAGAGATGTTGGTGACAGTAATTTGTGTTTTTTAAAGGTGTGTATGAAACGTGTACTCGACATGCACACCAAATGTTTGTCAACTAAACCTAAATAATAATCTTCTTTTAGTAAAGGACCAGCTGAAATTAAGTTATTAATATGTAAGAAAATGTTACGTCTTTTATATAAAGAAAGAACATCATCATAAAAATATGTCCTGTAGATACATCTTTTATTTTGAACCATTGTCTGAAGTCTTTTTCGTCTTTGCTTTTTCATGTTTTTTTGTGCAGCAAAACCTGCCAAAGAAGAGAAGGGGGACAGCTAAGAGAAGTGGGAAAAAAATAGAAAAAAACTCACGGAAAGCCGTGTAGAACTCGCGCAGACTGAGGTGTCCATCGTTGTTGTAGTCGTCATAACGCAGCAGGTCTTGCATGGTGCACTCCAACAGACTCTCCTCCAGATGTTCCTTCATTGAGATCTGATGCCCACAAGCAAACACAACACACTGAGAAGATGCCAAATACTGTCCATACCTATGCCATGTTCACACCTTCTCAGAGGATTCATTATTGGGCCTCTCTTACAATCTTTTTTTCTTATTTAGTTATCTGCAGTACAATTATGCACATTATGTATGAATGAGAATCATCCATTTTTAAAAAAGGAGATACCTTACAGTCTAATTAAGATAGTCCAGGCAAGAATTACAAATTCTTCCATTTAATTGAAACCGAATAATCTTACACTTCGGGTTATATTCTCTCTCTCTCTCTACACATACACACACACACGCATATATATATATATAGATAGATAGATGGATAGATAGATAGATAGATAGATAGATAGATAGATAGATAGATAGATAGATAGATAGATAGATAGATAGATAGATAGATAGATAGATAGATAGATAGTTCATAGATGAACTAGTTCCTAAAGGTTTTATCTTCGATTTTTAAAAAAAATTAAAAATGTATTCGAAATTACAACTTCAGTTACCATAGTGAGCTGAGATAACGAAAATTAAATCAGCAACAAAAAAACAGCATTTGTCAATCATTTGACAAATCTGAAATACTCAAACTCTAATGGAACTCCAAAGTTTGAGTTTCTAAGATATAAAAACCCTGCCAGAGTCAGACAATTCCTCTCCTGAGTAGACAGAAGATTGTAGATACATTTTCCAACCTGAAGCTGGATGACTGTAAAAACCTTTTGCTGGATGAAACTAGAAAATGTATCTGCTAGTTTTATCTCAAGAAGAACACAGCAGCTAATATTCTGGAATATAAATACACCGCCAGAGAGGTCTGTTACACACAATCAGTTTGTTAAGTTGTGAAATAAAAACTTACTGTGTAGTTTTTGGTAAAATGGTGGGGTAAACACCTGACATACATGCTTCTATCATCTCCAGATATAGAGAACTCTGAAAATGTCTCTACCTTTATATTTAATTGACTAAGGCCTGATTTTTTTCCTTTTCTTTCATTAATTTATATTTCAAACCACGAAGGCTGAGATTGTTTTTATGGTGTATGTTACGTGAAACGTTTCCTATAAGACGAAGTTGATTGTTGTTTTATTTATGCTATCATCAGCACTTAGGTTTCGCATTGAGACCAAAATGTTCCCGTGGGAAGAAACACCGGCTCTTCTCCATTGTTTGTCAGTGAAGGACTGGGCCTGAAAATATTCAATGCACAGTCTTATCAATGATCCCTTCAATATTTAAGACGTTATCGAGTATATTATTTTAGATATTTTCAGAGAGATAACCACAAGGGCCAGCAGTTGCATTAAATTCTACCAGAGCCAATTTTTTTCTCTCCATAAAAGCATAGTTGTCACAGATAAAAGTGCCTGTTATTCCAAGTCTATCTCTGCTAAAGCAGGGCTCGTGCTGGAAACGTGGGTTATTTTTTGAGCTTTTTCAATTCAATTCAATTAAATTTTATTTATATAGCGCCACATCACAACAACAGTTGTCTCACAGCGCTTTCCAAACAGAGCAGGTCAGACCCTACTCTGAAGTTAACTACAGAAACCCAACAATTCCCACCATGAGCAAGCACTAGGCGACACAGGCAAGGAAAAACTTCCTTTCACAAGTATTTTTCTGTTTGCCCTCAAATCTTCATACCTGGTATGAAAACATTTTTAAAAACAATAAAAAAATATCAAAATTAGGTGCAAAACTTTAGACATAAAAAGAAATGTTTTTTTTAGGACCACTATCCTACATGTTTGAGATGTTTCCCTGTCAATGCTGGAACTAAAATGGCAACTTCGAGTGAAATAATAGAATAGTGTCATCCTTCACACTAAAACTTTTGAGACGAAGGTCATGTTTTTCTGTGTGAGGCTTTCAAGGCCAATTTCTTTTTCAGGTTTTCATATCATTGAATTTCTTTTAATGTGAAATGTGTTTTTAGCTTAAACCACCAGCAAGATTATTAAGAGGTATCATTATATCTGTATCATTAAAAAATATTGCTGATTCTAAACATATAACAAAACTTCTTGTTAATCTCCATCTGACTTTCTATGGAGATTAAATCACGTAACAAACTTTTTTCTCTTTTTTCCCCTCAAGTTCCTGCCTGACTACAACCATATGCTCACTGTCACAGACAGTTTTGCCCTCAGGCATTTGAATAAAACATTTTCAAACTCTAAGAACAGGTCTTTACCCACTGAGCTTATCTGTGACAATAGACAGATTCCAAAGTGAAGACAGTCCGGATGAATGGATGGAGTTTCTTTTGATCCATAAAGGCATAATCTGTGTGAAACAGAAGTTATAAATTCTCACAGAGTAAGAAGTCTTATCTTGAGATTTGTCTGTGACATGCTAGCTTTGTTAAATCTTTTATTACAGCTCTACCATAAAAGGCCACAGTCACTCAATCTTTTTTTTTTCAATTTTAAAAGAGTAAAAAAGTTGACAGAATTTAAGAGTAGAATGTTCGAGGATGAATTGATAACTGTTCTCCCAGCAATCTGTGACACTTTTCAGAGTATATTTAGTAATGCTTATTTATGTTCAAGTTTTAATGAGCTCGACTTCTGGGTTATTTCACGCATTATCTCAGTTTCTGTATAATAATGAACCATGGGGTGAATTAAGAAAAAAAATAAAGAGCACGTTAGTCCCAATATACAATATGGACCCTGCAGTGGTTTGAACATGGTTCACTACACCCTGGCAGACTGACAGTTATTGGAATTTCAGGTGTGGCTTTGTGGAGGTGAATTAACTTGTATTTCTGACATTCAATGCCTATTTCCTGATACCAGGTGATGCCTGTAATGCCGGTAATCTCATTTCTTCACCAGTTAAATGTCAGTGTCTGTTCTTCCCATGTTTTCTCCCTTTCTTCCCTTCATACACAGGTCTGAGTTACCTTTGGGAACACTTTAAGTTAGCCTATTAGTTAATTTAATGTTGAAGCTAAATGAAAAAAGAGCACCCCAGTGAGGCAGAGTCTCCTAGAGAAAAAAGAGAAATGTACAAAAATAACCGACCATTCCATTAGGAAAAGGGCCCACGTTGTCATAGAAATCATTGAATGGAAATTGTTGTCCACATGTCATCTAGAAGTATGAATATGATCTAAATACACTGTTGTGTTCTCTGATACAAGGCTTAAATAAAATGGATTGAGGTAAAATGGAAATGTGTTCTGCAGTCAGACCATTTACAATTTTAAGGACATTTTGGAATTCCATCAAAACTAAACTAAAGCAGAAGGAAACTAGTAAAGGTGTCATCAATTCTGCACCTACAGATAAGAGATCAACATATGATGTAGTCCTTTTCAGAGCTGATATTTGAGCAAAACAATGTGCAGTGTGCAGACCATGTGCAGACAATGGGAATTTATGTCAACAACAAGATTTAGTTCAAGAAATTTTTAGGTGCAGGGCTGACTTTTAACCAATTGGAAACAATAACTAAACTTAAAATAGAAGCAGAAGACCCGGGACTGTTCTGCAGCTCAAATCCTTTTTCAGCCAAGAGTGGAACAGCTTTCCTCTACAAATAGTCCAACTGGTCTACTAAGCTCTTAAATATTTACAGACTGCAGTCAAAAGACCAGGGTATGTTGTACAGTGAAAAACGAGTCCTGTCCTAACTTCTTTTTAGATGTTTTGCTGCAATCCAATTCAACAAAAACTATACATTTTCTTAAAATAAACCATTGCACTTGAAACTTTTTAACAGTCTCTTTTCTTTGTTCTAAACCCTTTCATTTGTATTATATATGGTGTCTCCACTTATTCAGGAAGTTGGGTTATGCTTTTGTTGAATGGTAAATATGAATTAGCGTTTACAAAATTGGAAGCTTTTGTGGTCACATTTTTCTTTAAACTCACCCTCTCCAATTCATCACTGATCAGCCGGTTGTCCTGGTTCACGTCGAGGTATTTAAACATGGCGTCCACCAGCGCTCTCTTCGCCTCCATGTCCCGCTGTTGGTTCTGCTCTCTGGTCTTCAGCGCTTTGGGCTGCATGTCCAGCAGCATGCTCTTCAGCTTGTTGTACTCTGACATGGTGCATGCGCTGCCTGCAAGGATAAGCACACAGATGTAGAGGGAAAGACATACATTTAATCTCAGTTACTCATAGTTGTGAATTGGATTTCATTTTCTTAACAGTGTGATTTGAGAAAAGAAGGTTGGTGAGATGAATAATGTATGCATGTGTGCCTATATGTGCATTGTTGGGCGTTTACTCAAATTAATGGTAGAGAGGCTCCACGTTACTATGAGTAATTCTTTAATCTACATATACAACTTAAACATTCTCATTTAGACCTTCTCAAAACGAAACCTGTTTTGCTATATGTTAATACATGCTCCATCATACATACAGTACATTGAATAAACCAGCACAGCATGTATTCCTCCAACTCAGAAATCAACAATGAAGCATATATATGTTTGTGTTATGCTTTGAGACAATTTCATAATAGCAGGACCAGCAAAGATAACAAGGGCTCAACGTGAGAGTGAGACTAAATATGTAAATTGTACTATTCCGATGCATTCTTATGTACAAATATGTCCTTGTCTGCAAAATTAAAAAAAAAGAACAGCTCAATGTCACCAAAATCTCACATTTTCTCAAGTTTTCTAAAGCAAGAAAAGCTTTATTAAGGAAATTGAACTGATTATCACTATTGGAATTTAAAGTGAGAATGAAAGACATAAATAGAAAGATGCTCCCAAGCTTATGATGTAAAAAAGCTACTAAACTGTCTTGGAAGAAAAAAGTTTATTGAGTTTATTGATTCACTTTTTGGGTTCGCCATGCCTTGAAATTCGTGGTAGTACTATAGTGTCTTCAACATGGTTTAAGATACACCTGTCACGTCTGGGGGAATGTCTCGTCTTGATTACCTATTGTGTACACCTGGGGTTTCCCTCCCTCATGTGTTTAAATAGTCCTCGTTTCCCCTTGTCTGGTGCGGGGTCGTTCTTGTCTTCTTGTCTTGTCTCTTGTCCTTTCGTCCGTCGTCACCCCCACGCCAGGTTTGTTTCGTCATAGTTCTGCCACAGCCACAGTCATAGTCACGTTTTGTCATAGTCTTGTTAATCTTTATTTTGTTACTTTGTCATAGTTTTTCCACAGTCTTGTTTGCTTGCTTTGATACTTTGCCCACCGTTTGCCACAGCTTTGTTTTGTACTTTGTCTGGACATTCACCCTGTTTTTGTTCAATAAACCATGTTCCCCTCATCTCCGCACCTGAGTCCTCCCGTCAACACCCACCTCTCTGACAACACCGACCTTTATAAACATTCATATAACTGGGAATTATTGAGTGACACAAACAATGACATAAAATATAACAACCAGATATATTTCTACATATATACACAATGTATATATATATATATATATTTACACATCACTGCTGTGTTAACCATCCCATGGAGAGATACATGTTGAAATACCATGACAATAATTAAAATGCTCAAAAAGTAAAGAAAAATATTCCTTCAATATTGTAAAGAGTTTTTAAACCATTGAATAACACATTTGTTTTAAGCTGTATAAGCCAAATGCTGTCATAAAACAAATAAATGCTTTAATTAATTCTTTACCGAAAACAGTCACAACACATCCAAAATGAAATGACTGGAAATTGTACGAATCCTTTCATGTATCCGTGGAGGTCAATGAATAGGAAATAAGCTTTTAAAAGGGAAGTTATCAGTATAATGAAGCTTAGGTTCAACTTGTTTGTTTCCTTGGGGACCGCAAAGAGGGTCAGTCAGGAATACAAATGCAGAAGTAAAAGAAAAACAGTCAGACCCCGTTTTTGACCCCTCTACTAATTACTACCCAAAGACTTGCCCGTCTGCCTGAGAAATTATTTGTAAACTCCACTCTACGAGCAGAAGTCAGCTCAAGGTCCTGGCTAAATCCCTGTTCAATGTTATTCCGGAGAGGAGAATGAGGCGTGAGATGGCTCCGACATGAGGGATCATCACCTGACCATCATCTTCGAAAGAACAGATATAAATTCAGCCAAGGCAATTTAAACTGTAACATATACGGAGAAAACAATCCCATAATTAAGATTACTGTTTGGACAGGTTTTCTGTGCTGTAGGACACTTTGAAAGAAACCGTTGAAAGCAAAAGGCGCATTTTATGATACAAACAAAGGAGAATACGGGGAAACGATGTATCTCTTATCACGATCTATATACCTTAATGTCCCACCTGAACATCACCGTGAGTAATAATTTCTTTCTTTGCTGCATCCAGCTTGTCCTTTCTCATTTCTGCTGAGCTCAGCAGCCGCAGCACTGGCAGAGAAATATCTGTCTGTATTACAGCGCATCCACCCCTGACTCCGTTTCATTGTTCCGGAGGGAGTAAGGCTCTCTTTATTGCCTGTTTGAAATGTTAGCTGCTTAAGCGACTGATCCGAAACTGCTCGCTGTGCGGACGCCCAATGTGCCGGAGATGGAGCTAAAACCGTACTCCTCGAAACATCCTCCAACCCTCCTTCATAAATGTCAAGCGGAAGAGAGAGAGAGAGAGAAAAAACAGAAAAACAAAACATGGTGGTGGAAATGAAGTTCCCTATTGCTATAAAACAAAAAGTGGACAAGAAGCCATTGAAAAATAATGAAGGAAACTGTAGAAGGTTTGAATGACAAGTTAAAAACGACAACAAAAACAAAAACAGATGGAATTGCTGTTAATCTGCTGACACATCACTATTTGGAAAGCTTGAACAATTGTGAAGGTTTTATTTCCATATATTCAGTGAAGTATTGTCAGACTTGGAGGTCTCAAAATGTTTTGCAATGAATCGATTATGATGTATCTTTGCAATTAATGAAACTGGTATTGCAAATAAATAACACAAAGAAGAAATTATCTTCCCTCAATACTATTTCTCCAACCTTACCATAGCTCCCTGAGGCCTACTTCACATCAAGCATGCACAGTCACCTCCACACTGTGTGACACTATCATTATTTAAATATGCTTTGCCTCAAAATATATGTATTTATGTTAGATTCAGTCTGTTAAAATGCAAAATGTTATTTTTTCCAATCTGCACCATAGTTTATTTATGTTTTTCCATTCCACATATTACTAATAATAATAATACTAAGAATTTTCATTACAGTTAGTGTTTTGTAAACATGGTAACATGTGAGTGACAGGAATAATTCTATTTTCTTTTAAGGTGTAACAAGTAACTCCTTTGGAAATCATTTCCAATTTTTTTTTTACCTGTCTGTCCTTTACAAGAGCTATTTTCAGAATTTTACTAAATTATGATCAGAATCTGGTTGCGTAGCACATAAAACACATTAATTAATTTAATTTTTTTTATTGATAAAATAAAATAAAAATATATTTTTTTAGAGAAGTGTTGTAAATGTTTTAATGTTTTATATTTATATTTAGAAATATTTCTCCTAATTATAGGTAATCTAAAAAATAAACATCTAAGGAAATATTTTAATGTCAGAGCATGGCATCCATCCATCCATCCATCCATCCATAGATCCATCCATCCATCCATCCGATTTATCTAACATGCATGTTTTTGGACTGTGTGAGGAAGCTGGGGGGCTTAAAAAGAACCCACACATACATGGCGGAAACAAGCAAATTCCCCACAAAAAAGGGTCTCCCAGCAAGGATTCACACTGTATACATTTTTCTTTTGCCATTGAACCGTCAAGTACTTGACTTAACAATTAGTTGGAAATTCCAAGTGAAGAAAACCTCACAAAGCGGAGCTATCACTCACTCAAGGCCAGAGAGAATTGTGTAGAGGATATTGAAAAAAAATCTTGAAAAACTTCCTTACTTATTGGAGGTCTTTGGTGAAAAGAGAGAGAAGGAAAAATACAATGCATCATTCCTTCTGATGAGGAAACCTCCCGACAATGCCCCGCAGCAGCCGAAACTGCTCTCTGTTAAATTTATGTCTGCCTGACCTCCTCTGGCTCAGATGATGGGATTATTTACTGCCGTGCTGCCAGTGTGCCGCTAAGTTGCAACAGTGATGGACCTCTCTTCCGGATAATTATGGATATGACGGAGACTCTTTGCTCCCGGGGGCAGCGAGGTCTGAGAGAGCGGAGCCAATCTCGGAAGGGTGACACAAGTCACAGAAGAGCCTTATAACGCATAATCACAGTTGGCAGCTGTTTAAATTGGCTTAATGCGAGCTTCCAAGTTTATCCAACATTTCTTTGGTGACTGTTGTCACGGCGATACTTCAGCCTTTAATGTCCTCCGGTTCAATATTCATCAAACTGCAATTTTCTGAAAAATGTAGGAAAGAAATCGCTACTGACCCACAACACAAAATAACTAGAATTAAATGGTTGATTAGAATTACAGTCGTGTAATAGGTACATTTCAATATGAATTTTTTAACTCCTAAAGTGTTTTGGGACCATTATACCATTTATCATTATTGTGACTTAAAACCTATTAGGTGAGCATGGAAATGTATCACCATCTTTTTTATTTAATACCCGGGTTACTTCAAATGCAAATTGATTAACAAATATTTAATTCTTAATGGTTGGCTCAAGGTTGGTAAGAACAGGTACCGTTACCTCCTCTACTAGAGTTGTAGAGACGATGTTTCAGCAAGACGATGCAATTAAGTTTGAGGTAAACCTCTCACAAAGCAAAAGCAAATGAAAACATTTTGCACTGCACTTCAAACTGTCTCTGACAGCTTTTGTATTCTTGTCCTTTTGAATTTTCCGTCCTTTCATTTTCGATTGTTTTCAGTCTCAAAATGCCTACCATCGCACCTCGAGACATTTATGTTTTGAGTATGTCGCTTGGACTTAAAATCTTACGGATTAAAAACATTTGGATCAAAAACATCCGCTTTGTTTGAAGAGTTTAAGGTTGAACGAAGATAAAAAAACAACGAAAATTCACTTCATGAATTGTTAGTTAGATCTGGCAGTAAAAGAAGACGATCATCCTAATGATGACAACCATCTGTTCGTGGTTGATACCAGCTTGAGTGTATTAGGAATTGGCTCTCAAAATCAGCTAAGACTCAGTGACTTAGTAACTCATTGACTCAAATGATGGAGAAGGGGTGTAAACTTCAAGGTATCAATCTTTGTGATTAACCCTGGAGACACCTATCTTATTCATATTTGAATATTTTTGTCACGTCTGGGGGAATGTCTGGTGTCTCGTCATGTCTTGATTACCTATTGTGTACACCTGGGGTTCCCCTCCCTCATGTGTTTAAATAGTCCTCGTTTCCCATGTCCTGTGCCAGTGCGTTTTCGTCTTTCGTCTCCCCACATCATGTAAGGTTTTGATTTTTTGCACTTCGCAACAGCCATGTTTTTTCACAGCCATGCCACAGCCTAGTTTACTTTATTGCCATAGCCATGTTTTGCCACTGCCATTTTTGTTCATCTTTATTTGTTACTTTGCCATAGCCTTGTTTACTTTATTTGATACTTTGTGTTCATAGTCATGTTTAATTTTGATTTGATACTTTGTTCATTGTTTTGCCACAGCCTTGTTTTTGAACCTTGTCCTGTCATCCACTCTTTTGAGTGCGTTTTTTGTGAAAATAAACCTTTTTCACGAATCTCCGCGACTGAGTCCTCCCTCCAAGAACCACCTCCGTGACAATTTTTGGGTATGGAGTAATCGAGTTTCGAATTTTTATGTTGCAACCACATTATAGAATTAATTTCAGTCAAATAAACTCTGTTATATAACTGGATCCAAACCCCATCAGTGAGATGTAGGGTAACCCTGTCTGACCAGGATGGAGAGACGCTTTGGTAGCAGTCAGATGACCAGTGGTCGGGAATAATTCTCCCACAGATTTGGCCCGTCGACGTAAGCTTCTAATCTGATACATTTCAACGACAGAATTTTAACCCGGTGATGCTCACCAGATAAAGCCAAACAGCACATAAAATGTAAGCTACTGTTCAGAGACGGATTACGCTGCTTTTATGTGTGCTGAACACAAAAGGGAGGGCGAGGGGGTGGAATGATTTTGCAGTGACCCTAGTGGACCAACAGAGTGAAGATGTCTGATGTCTCTTTAAGTGTAACTCTGAACTGACTGATTGAGCCGATGAGTTGAGAGCCATCATACCTGACTAATGAGTAACAAGTCGGTCTAAGAGGCTGATTACGCAACATTCAAACCCTAACCCTAACCCGCATGGATATCACATGTGAAATTGTGACTGCCAACATGATCAGCAATTCCACGTCAGACCAATTGAAAGTAGGCATTTGTGGTATAAACTAACACATTTCTAAGATAAGACCAAACTCACACCGGTTTAAAATGACACCACTAGATTTTGCAAAGTGCAGGAAAGCTGTCTGCCTATTTATTTTATTCCGCCATACATTCAGCAGAGTGGATCAGCGTGTGCTCAGGAAGCCTTATCAGAGCCTGTGCAGCTTGGCGTCGACTAAATGAGAAATCTATTGCAACACCGACGTTATTGGTATGCCGTTAAAGGGAAACCTGGTACAGTAGCATGCACCACCTGCATGCCTGCCTCCCTGTCTGCAAAATATATCTAAAACTGACTTCTCAAAATACATATCAGCTCTAAGCTGGTCAGCCCTATATCTCTGTGTCAGGGAATTCCATTACTCTGAAGTCATGTATGACTTCAGCAGCCACACATGGGCTAATATGCGTTCTATCCTTTTAGAGCTAATCCACATCAAATAGATCGATATGGTATACACTACCAATATTGTTAGTATTTTTTATTGTAATGCCAATATATTATTATATTCGCAACATGACCAGTGGGATGTATTGGAATTTTGACAATTTCAAATATGAGGACGGGGTGCACTCTTGGTTCTGTAAAACATTTAGTTTTTAAATTATTTTGTTATATATTTTTCTTGTGGTAAAATAATGTAATAATTAAACTACTAAAGCTGCAAAGAAGAGGTGTGCATATCTATATATATACTTTGAGAGATTTTCTTTTTCAAAAGCAGTCATATTTGAAGATTTCTTCCGAACATTTCAGGTCTCCATTTCTGACATGAGCTTTAAATTGGTTTGATATATAGCTTGTAAAGTCTTCACTTTTTATTTTTTCATCATGTACAAAGTTGCCCCATGGGTAAAGAAAAACAAACCGGCTGCATTTATGCTTTTTAAAACTGGAGAGGTAGAGAAACACAGTCTCAAACTAGAAAGACATAAGTTGCAATTTATTAGAATCAACTTTATACTTTATGTATAATGATAATTAGTAATAATTTAGCAGGACCTTTCACTTTTTAAACAATGAAGGCAACATTCTTATGTATGGATAATGATTATAATTTTGCATGGTTTTGTGTTATATTAAGAGAGACTTACATGTCAGACGAGCATTGAACCAATAAAACCTTCAATTTATGACGATAATGATCAGGAAAGCATTAAAATATGGTGGGATTGAGAGCAGCACAAACTTGAATCAGATTCTAAGCAATACAGGCTGATTCTAAATACAGTTGCACCCTCAGCCCAGGTGAAGAGTATACAGCCAAAGAAAAATAATTACCAAGCCTCTGCTGCTGCTAATAGATTAAGAATTGGAACTAGCTCTGGTGTTGATTACATTTTCAGCGTACACCCTCTTCTCTCCTTCACACATACAGTAATCTCCAGGTCTTTCATAGTTCTTGCTGAGGCCTGCAAGCTGCTTGGCTGATGATCCCACGAGTATACACGTTTTAAATTGCCTCAATGAGGGGACTGGGGGAAATGGCTGCCTCTGGGTCTGTGTGCCCCTCTGACAGCAGAGAGGCCAGAAACAACTTATCACGCTATCCCTCACACACAACACTGACCTTGCAGGGAGAGTCTTTGATTCAAAAACTGAATGAAGAAAAGCTTCGGTTTAGGTTTACAACAAATAAACTGAAAACAAGATATTCATTCTTTTTGTGTCTGTGGTCTGAGTATATATTTATATATGTTTACACACACACACACACACATATATATTTACACATACACTGGTACTGTCATAATACAGTATGATAATAATAATAATAATAATAATAATAATAATACAGACATATATATATATATAGTATATTTACACATACACAGACATACTGTATGTATATATATAATACACAAACAGAGACATCTCTTACAATTCAGTGAACCTGAAAGCATAGCAGAAAATGTGATTGTGTGCCTTCTAAATATTTCATGTTTAAAACAGGAGTATTTGCTTTGTTGAGACACTGCTTCAGTCTCATTCCGTGCAAGTTCCCGTTAACATCTTGTGTTCAGCCAGGCATGCATAAAGCCTCTGCTTGAGTGGCATATTTATGAAGCATCATTTCTTTGTCTCGTTGCCAACAGGACATCATTAACAATTCATTCCAAAATGCATTGACTACATGACTCCCTCAGTCAGATAACAGAGCTGGTAATGTACAGTAGCAATTGCATTCACATAACATTCACACATTTAGCAGACTCTTCTATCCAAAACACAAATCGGATAGCGTTAAATGTCAAATTTTGAGCAAGTGGTACTCCCAGCTGAAACTACAACAGATCAGCTCATCATTCATAAGTAACAGCTTATCAAGAGGAAGATAATGAGAATGCATCTTAGCCTTACAGTCTCATCAGCCTGTAGTTGGCAGGTGTGTTTTTTTTTTTTTGTCACATCAGTTAGTGTAGATCAATGGTGCATAATGCTGACAGCTGAAGATGACAACAAAAAAGGAACCAGAGACAGAGAATTGTGTGTTGAGAGCAGCTTTTATTATTTCACCTCAATGGAGGTAAAATATATATTTTCTTTTATCTAAGTTTTTTTCTTTCATCTGTTTTCTGTCAGTGAACGTATGACTTGAGAGAAATTAAGCACCCACTCTTTTTTCTCTTTTTTTTGTTCAATACACAACGGGTCAAAATGCTGCTAAATCTGCGTTGGTGAAATACTGTGCAGGAGACTCTCTTGACAATACAATCATTACCTTCCGTTGGAAGGTAACAGCTTCCAATACTTCGAAAATAACCTTTAATGACATTACTGTGTCATAAGTCATTGCCATCGTTTCAGACATCCACATTCTTTGAGGATTCTTTACGAAAGAGAGAAAAAAGTTTGTATAGTTCCAGCAATGTTCATTTTGAATTTCAATGTAAAGTAAAAAATGGTATGCCATAAATATTTTGATTACTGCAGGCAAGAATATGAAGGAAATTAATTTAGCATGAAATGTTTTTACCAAGGTGAAGATGAAGTGGCCAGTACAATAACGCAACTGTTGTTTTTAACAACCGAAGTAAACATGGAACTAATTTCAACTTTTATGACAGCCTTAAATTATAACAAGCATGGTTTTACTGAGCCCCTCCCTGGGCTGCCACCTTATTGTGGTGGAGGGGTTTGAGTGTCCCAATGATCCAAGGAGCTATGTTGTCTGGGGCTTCAAGCCACTGGTAGGGTCACTTAGTCCGAAGAGGCTACATGGATCCCCCTTGCAATGGGCTCACCGCCATTAGGAGAGGCCAAAGGGGGTTGGGTGCGTTGTGTTTCGGGTGGCCGCCGGAGACGGGTACCTTGGCGAACCGATCCCCCGCTGCAGAAGCTGACTAGGGATGTGGAATGCCACCTCTCTGGTGGGGAAGGAGCCTGAGTTAGTGTGCGAGGCGGACAGATTCTGGCTAGACATAGTCGGTCTCGCCTCGACGCACAGCTCTGGCTCTGGAACCAGCCTTCCTAAAAGGGGTAAGACACTCTTCTACTCTGGAGTTGGCCCCTGGTGAGAGGCGCCGAGCAGGAGTGGCCGTACTTGTTGCCCCGGTGAACGATAGGGTAGCCTTGCTTTGCCATCGGGGAGGGGGACAGGTGATGCTCACGTGGGCAACAACCATGTGAGACCTGGAGGGGTGTGGTTTGGAGGAATGGCCATCCCAGCTTGAGCCCGAGTGGTGTTTTGTTATTGAACTTCTGTTCTCGGCATGGATTGTCCATAACGAAAACCATGTTCAGTCAAAGGAGTGTCCATGTGTGCTCTTGCCACCAGTACACCCTAGGCCACAGCTCAATGATCGTCTTGGACAGTTGGGTGAGGAGGATGGCGGAGCTTTCCACTGACGAGTACCTGGTGGTGAGTTGGCTCCAATGGTGGGGAAAGATGGGGGTGAGACCAGGCAGCCTGGAACGTATTGTGAGGGTATGCTGGGAGTGCCTGGTGGAATTGAGTCCGAGTGGGCCATGTTCCGCGCCTCAATTGAACGAGGTCGAGGATGCAAGAGGCCGAAATGAGTTTCCTCCACAGTGTGGCTGGGCTTTCCCTTAGAAATAAGTCGAGACGTTCGGCCATCTGGGAGGGGCTCGGAGTAGAACCGCTGCTCCTCCACGTTGAGGGGAGCCAGTTGGGGTGGCTCGGGCATCTGATTAGGATGCCTTTTGGGCATGTCCCACTAGGAAGAGGCCCAGAGGAAGACCCAGGACACGCTGGAGGGACTATGTGTCTCAGGATGGCCTGAGAACGCCTTGGGATCCCTCCAGAAGAGATGGCAGAAGTGGCCGGGGAGAGGGAAGTCTGGGTTCCCCTGCTGCCCCCGCAACCCGACGCCGGATAAGCGGTGGAAAATGGATGGATGGATGGATGGGTTTCACTGAGATAAAAAGACTAACTGGAAACCAGCTCCTATATGCCTTTATTTCTCTCCCTGAAATTACAGTACCGTCATTTACTTGTTAAATCTAAGTAAAGATAATTTACCCCCTCTATCATTATCAGAGTATATCATAAAACCGGTGAGTTATTCATAAAACCAACAATGATCATTTGGACCTATTTCCTCAAAATACTGTACATGACCACACCTAGTTAAAATGGAATGATTCAAGATAGCCCAGCAATTTTTACCTGAAAAAACACCCTTTAAATGATACATTTGTTGGTTGGTCCAGGTTATTATAGATTATTTTCCTGCAGTAATGGCAAATCATAAAATGAGTCAATCAAAGACGTTTTTAAAAGGATCACCTGTAGATGCACCTAAACAGTGCCCTTGACTAGAAATATAGATTATGTTGCCAATGGAAACCAAAGCATAGTGGCTTCATGGGCTACATGCTATTGATCGACAGCTCCAAGAGGGTACTTCACATGCTATTAAAGAAGAAATTATAATTGAAACTCCCAAAAAAAGAAAAATAAATCTAGACCTGAAAGCAAAAACTTAAGAAAAAAAAGCTTAACCTGCAAAAACATCAGATATTATACAGTAGTATTCAAAAGGATATGTTGATAATAGCTTTAAAGTAAGCAAATGACTTATTCATAAACTGCATTGCCCAATCCTCCCTTAGAACGTAACAACTATTAGTATAAGCTATCCTTCCTACCCACCATATTTGTGTCTCCGCCTTTATATAAACGCACACAAAAATGTATTACTTTTACGCTGGTCCAGAGTGTCTTCTCTGGCACATTTTATGGATCACGACAGGGAAGCAAATTAAGAGCGTGACCTTTAAATCTACTGTCCTTGACAGGCTCTGGTCAACTTGTGAATTCATGAGCACGCTTGTGTCACCTGCGATAACTAGCATTTCATTTGTATGCAAGGCCCTGGTCCACAGGTTCCTCAGAATAAACAAGTCTGTTTTTGTATGAGAGAAAGAAAAACTTCTGGCTGTCTTTCCTCATATCCTTCATATTACAGGAAGTAGATACTACCAAATCCACTCCAAATAAACAGGATTACCTCACGGAAATTTAGCTAGTTTGGGGGATCTGGAAAAAATACTCAAGTAAAACCTACTTCATGCTTAGAAAGGCTAAACTTAAGGCTTACTATGTATTCATTTAGTGGGTGACGTACTAACCATTTCTATGTTAGCAAACTATTCAAAGTCTTATAATATTGTAGAATGAAAAGTGCTTGATTATGTAAAGGTCTGTACTGAAGGCTTGTCAAAAAGTGTTGCCTGTTCAATTCTATACACTATAAATTCCACCCATCTGTTTTTATAACATTCTTGGTTTTAAAGCCTTTTAAACCGAGTGAAGTAAATCTGTTTGTCAGATGGAATGTTGATGAATATAAAGCAGCTCTGGGTTTTTGAAAGCTCAAAGACATTGGGCTTAAATAAAATCTCGGAAAGCTTCCTTGACCAGCAATTGCTTTGGAACCAGTTTGCAAATATGATTAGACAATTTAACATAGTTTTTCTAAGCGTGACATTATTAGATGAAAAATGCAGATGGGCAGAGATCTTTGGAAACAAAGTTTCAAAGGAGAGTGTGCGTAACTTCATCTGCAGCAATTTTAAAGCAATTTGAGCCTCACTTAAACTGTATAGTTGTATTTTTCTCTAATTATGGTACCTATCAGGTTCCCTCTGAAGAACTGTTTACATAGTTTCCAAAGGAAAATCTAATGTTCAAGACAATTCTAAGGGCTTCACATTAACGATAATGCATTACAAAGGGACAGTTTAATAGCTTAAAACAAGAATAAGTTGAACAGACTAAATCAATAAAAAAAGGTAATTGATTAAATTGAGTTGAGGCCTGTCTCACTTCTTAAGTATGACCGTTCCAGATTATAGGAGCAAAAAACTGAAACACAGGCCCTTCTTTTTTGGTTGTGATTCTGGGCACCAGCAGGAAGTTACTACCTGAGGTTCTTAGAGTCTGAACTGGTTCATATGACCCTAACATAACCGAGATTTACTTAGATGCTAAACCACGAAGAGACAAGTAAAACTGGTTTCAAGACTTTGGGAAATGGTTATCTCCAGTAATCAATCCCTTCGTATTTGTGACAAAACAATCTCACCTATCTGGCTTGTACATGAAAATAGAGGCAGATATCAGACTTTAGCTAACTGTCTGGATTTTGATTATGTATTCTGATGTTGTGTTCAAGGTTTCATTTCAGAATGAGGTAAATCAAATAGATAAATAAATAAATAAATCAAAACAGCATTTGACTGCAATGCATACCCAATTGTTCGCCCCAAGGTGCACCTGCAGCCGTGGACTGTTATTGACTCATTAGAGGTTTACAGCTGGCATCCCGCTCTCTGCCAGCAGGTAGAAATAGGAGCAGAGAAGGCCATTAACCAGAAAACAGAACTAATGAAGGGGGAAATTAAGAAAAGACAAATAACACATGTTTCTTTCCCCTTGAAATTCCTCACTGGCTTATGTTGATATAGCTTTCCTGCTTGCACACACTGCCTCCTCCCTTTATTATTCAGGCTATCTGGGTCACTCATAAGCCACCCCTGGGGCAGGTTCTCAAAACCAAAAGCGAGGAAGAACAAGCTTAAACAGATAAATGAATTAAAAAGAACACATCGGGTTAAGTCGTAAAACACCTTTTAAAATGAGGTGACCTGAATTGACGAGAGCTGTAGAGACATTTCTCACCCCGGCTTTTAATGGAAGGGATCAGTGCGTACAACAAGTAAATTTATCATTGGGGTGAGGCAGTTAATAAAAATGTACCCCGATTCATCTCAGGCTCTTAGGAGAATTGGTTCTAAATTGGTAACTTTGGTGTATTTCTTTCACTTAATCCCTTCAATGGCGTCTTGACTGTAGGGTATGAAGGGGTTTACGATCTGACAGTTTTACAACAATGGGGAGTTCGTCCTTCATTTGACCACATGTCAACTGTCATGACATGTTTCAAAGCCTGGGATCCACACTTATCTATATTCCTTTTGGCTCTCTGGCCTCTGCCAAGCCAAGCCGCCATATCTCTCCCCTCATGCCCAAGAGTGTCACTCACCACAGGCATAGGGGATGAGCCGCCTCTCTACCACCGTGTGATGGCTTATTTTATGTCATGCCTTACCATGTAGTTCTCAGACACATTTCTCTCCAGTCAAGCGATATGGTAATTTTTTTCTTTAACAGAATACATCAAGGAGACAAAATTATAGTGGTTTAAATGTTCTTTGTGATGTAGACCTTTATAGTCAGTGTTACCAAAACTTAATACTCCTAGAGCTCCAATATGACTAAAATCTAGATTAAAGTATGTACAAGGAAGGCATGAGCTGGTTTTAAAATTCCAGTATATCAAGGTTTAAAGATTAATGCTTTTAAAACCACTAACATTTTTAATATTTCCCACTTGTGAGCATAGTCAACATTCAACCTTTACCTCCAGTAAACGCAACCTGTCAGTCAGCCGGGAGTCTTGGAAAGTTCAAACTTTCTACTCAAAGGAAAACATAAGGTTGGATATTTGGGAATTTTTGGTCACTTAAAAAAAAAAAACTCAAAATGTTTGCCAACTGCAGCAGCCCTCAGCGTGACAATCTTTGGTAGATAAATCACAAATTGATGATCTCTTAATGAGGCCAATAACATGGATAATTAACTGTCTTGGAAACATTGGCTGGATACCCTGTTATAATTACTCAACAGAGCTAAGGAGATCAGAGAAGAATCACTCTATGGAAAATAAAAATGTTTCCTTTCGTACTTTGAATAGATTAAGTTAAGTTAAAATCAATCTGACCCAGTCTTGGGTCACAATGTGTCAAAAAATCCTTTAAAAAAACAGAATTCTGGTGCGAATATGTATTAGACATATTAGACATATGTAACAGACACTTTTATATTTCAGAGTAAAAATAGATCTGTCTAACTATCCAATTTATAAAACTGCCGGCAGAGACATAATCAGGACTAATGTGCAACAGATAGCCTAACCTTCATCATGTCAATGACTGAAAGAAAACATTAACTGGTATAATATATTATATGTTTACTTTATGAATAATGAATGAGATGATTCAAGGACATATTTCGATATATCTTTTGTGAATTATAAGTGTGAATTGTAACAGAATTTAAGATAATCTACATACAATGTACTACAATCATGATGATTAAAGCTGACAAATGATTTTGCAAGCAAAAGCGTCAACTTATTTTGATACAACAAAATGTCCATACACTTGATAAATGGCTGGCAATCTTACATTATGCATATAGAGGGATGAATGGAAGGACAAACACATATTTTATACATATGCATAAATGTTTCTTCAAAATTAATTGTTTCATGCATAAACAACTGTGAAATGGGAATAGCTCTAACTATGCTTAAGGACATATGCATGTTTTGTGTCACATTAAATGTCTTTCATATACAGAATGTTTGTCCACTTGTAGCATTACCATGATGGGAGCTCGGTCTGTCGAGGGGGGGGGTTCACAGAAGACATTGAATATGTAACTGAAGCTTTAGAGCTCACAAAGGGCATATAATTTATTTATTCCATTCAAAAATGCAAAGCTAAATCTGTAAATCTTTTTCTTGAATTTTTTGCAGATATACATAAATGGATGATTTAAAAAATATATCCTGCTGTAATGACTATCAGTACATCAAAAATGTAAAAAGTTATTGCATATTTCTCACGCTAAATTAGTCTATAAATCAATTAATTACTCAACGCTAAGTACAAAACAAGTGATTTGAATATGCAAAGCTGCATAAATGAGTAATGTAAGCTCTGTAAGCTTTTTCTTTTTACATTAAACTGACACAACTGTAAAACAAAGGACTAAATGAATAAATTGAATAAAAATCATAGTGCACTTCTATTATTTGTAATTGATATAAGAGATTTTTTAACTTTCTGTCACTTTTACAATACATTGGAATGGTTAAAGAGCTTTTTTTAAAAGAAGGGTCCAGGGAAATTTAGTGGGGAGTAAATGAATGCTTTTTAGCAAACCTGATTATAGAGTTCCCTATAGGAATGAACAGATTTACATACAAGTTGCATATGAACACAAATGTATCTGGAAACAAAGATTAGGCGTTTATGTTAATGAACCATATAAGATTTATTTTCTATGCATTGAAAAAGGCATTGTTGAAAACACGTCAAGGCACACTTATAACACACCAAATTAAGAATTTGAGATAATAGAACCTGAGATATGAAACAAAAGTGTAGAAGTGTATTACCTGTCTGTCTTTCACTTATCCTTTGAAAGCAACAAAATGCTACCACTTTAAAGGTTTAAACGTACTGCTATGTTTTTATTTCCTACTTCACACAGCTCCTACCTTAAACGAATTTGCAGGTAGGAGCTTTGTCTTTATGTACCTTGATCAGAACCTAATTTCTTTTGAAGTCTTATGATTATTGCAACTTGTACAACTGACCGACACATACATTTTTGTCCACATTCACATTATCAAAGCTGTCATCATTGGACATTACATGAATCTCTCCCCCACTCTGCACAACTTCAGTATTTGTTTAAGGTTATAGACCAAGATAAGATTTAAATGAACTCATATATGCTTTTCCAAACCTTTGTTCAAACATACAGAGTAGTAAGTAGTAAGTAAATAAGTCTCTTTAAATGTAGGCTGTAGCATCATTGTACTGACGCAGTGAGAAAGATCTTTGGTTGTAGGAGTTGTTCTATTATCAATATACACAGATATTATGTGGCTGAAACAAACTCTTGTCTCTCTGGAGATTTTTAATCGACTGCTGTAATTAAACCACAGGGAATAATTATCAATTAATTAGCAAAGAATATTCAAGCAATTACAAATCCAAACAGTGAATTTACTGGCATAGAAACAGAGGTTCAGTGAGGAGTTGCCATATTAAGACACTCCACTTTACAATCCAAACTTTTGTTTTAGAATAGGTCTATTGTATTGTTCATGATTACCATGTGAGATGTATCATTCATCTAATAGAGCAGATTTGTTCCTTAACTTTTGTTTCTGTTTGAGTTAACACAATTTTTGTTCACTACTTTTAACAGCATCTGATTCCATATTAAATTAAGCACCAGAAATTGCATTACGGTCTTGTTGCTAATTTGATTTAATTTCCCAAGTATTCATCAGAGATATTAATAAAACCTATTACAGAAACAATGTCAATAACGGAATATTCTCAGCATCTGAGAAATCAAATCAGTTTTTTTTGTACAAGTTTAAGTTTTCGGAATCAATATTAAAAGTTATTAAAAGTATACTTCATGTAATTTCTTCTTGGTATTTTGAGTGAGGCTGCTCAAAGATAAACGTTACAAACCAGCGGAGAAACTAATTAAACAAAAACATATTTTTTGAAATTGTTTTTTGTCAATGGGGGTGCTTAGTGCTATGGTGGTTAGCACTGTTACCAGAGGGTTCCTGGTTTGAATCCCTGAGGAACTAAGGGACTTTCTGTATGGAGTTTGCATGTTCTCCATAGGTATGTGCGGGTTCTCCTCAGGTAATCTGACTCCCTCAAACACACCAAAAACATGCATGTTGGGTTAGTCAAAGTCTCTAAATGGCCCCCGAGAATTAACGAGTGTGTCGGTGGTTGCGTGTGTCTGTGTGACCCTGCATCGAACTGGTCCTGTCTAAGGGGTACCCCACCTCTTGCCAAGTGTCAGCTGAGATAGGGTCCAACCCGCCCCGTGACCCTATTTGGAATAAGAGGTAGGGGCAATGGACGGATGGTTGGAAATTTGGTTAATAGCGCTCACCTCAGTTTTGAAATGCCTCAGAAAATGAATTTCCAATCTTACTCTTCAAGTTAAATAAAAGATTGAAGGTTCACAGTTCGACAGATATTTTTTTGGAGGATTCAATTAAAAATATATGTGGCAAGGAAAGTGAGAGAAAAAGGTTACGGAGTTCAAGAAAGTGAGAAATTCTTATTGGCGTAGATCAGTAAAATAAATCTTGCTGACATCGGTTAAGACCTAACTAGCAGCTCTGACCCATATTTTACATGAAATGGAAAGGCAGATTTGTCATTTCTGGTGAATATAAATTTTGGCCCCTGCTGAGAAGCCTCACTTCCAAATGAATGTGTTAACACATGTAAAGAAATAGTGCAGTAATTGCTTTACTCCTCACTACCACGTGGAGATATGGATCCTTTTGGATGACAGGGATATGTTTTTGAAACTGAATTTATTGAAAGCTACAGTGTTCCACCGATATTCCCACCTACTAGTTCCGGGATGAATACTGGGATTAATTCAGACACACATGTTTTGAGTCGCCATCCAGAGTGTACCCCGCCTCTCGCCCAATGAATATTGGGATGGGTTCCAGTCCCCCCTGTGACCCCATTTGGGAATAAAATGGATGGATGGATGGATCTTTGGAGTCAGAATGGGAATATAATTCAAGATCATTGGAATGTTAATGTTTGCACATTAAATATAAGATAAAACATCCCTTTGTTCATCTGATTAACTCATTGACTGCCAGCCATTTTCAGAACAGAGTCCCATACTGCCAGAGTTTTTTTTAGCATTTTGACTGATTTTTCAAGATCCACAGAATAGTTTGTGCTATGACTATGTAAACACCGAACTCACCAAAAGAAAGAGTAGACTCTCTTCTTTCATCAGAAAAAAATAAATTTGTTTCTACCTTATTCCGTTCTTTCTCGACTTGCGTCTCACCGGCGCCATTTTTCGCATAGCGAACCGTTACCTTTTTCTTATTTGCCTACAGTCTATGCTCATCTCCGATCAAAAGTTGCACTGCTACCTAGAGGGTCAAAATGTTAGTACATACTCTGTTTAGAAGCCGATATCTACGGACAATCTGTAGCGGAAAAACATAAAAGACGTCTATAGACGTCTTTGGCAGTCAACGGTTGGATTTGAATTGACGTCTATAGACGTCTTTGGCAGCCAATGAGTTAAGGGGAAATTTGTGAATTTTTAAATTGCTTAACAATTTCAGAACAACAACAAAACCAGAGCCGTCAACAATGGGCAACTATACACTAGTGCCAATAAACACTGAGTGTGAGAATTTTGGAAAAAAAAATCTAACGATTTATGACCATTTTTATCTCCCCAGCATTGTTCAAATAAATCATGGGAATTAAGTCACGTCAAAAGGCAAAACCTAACTATTTCCGGAAAGAGAAATTGGTGGTTGATCTTTTCTATCAGAAAGGCAGATAATGCTTTCAAGTCACTGCAGCACATCATTGGTTGAGCAATTTGTCCAAGCAACCCACATAAAAAACAGCTTTTAACTTCTGATTTCATCAGATCTTTGTTAACAAAATAATATGATTTAGTCTTTATGCTGATAAACGCGATAAAAATTTGACTGACAGAGTAAGAGTGAAGGACGAAGCCAAACTGCAACCTACAGCACTGGGTTGTTCTGCAGTAAACACAAAAAACTCCCTAATGTCCTAGCCACCTTCAAGCCCCCAACAAGGACAGTTTGATTACAACGGGACCGGGGGCCTGGACCTTAAACACCTGTTGCAATTTTTTTCGGCGCCTCGCAGAAATTACAGCTCCCTCCCTGTGGCCAGAGGGGAGGTAAACATGTGTCTGGTTAAATTGCGTTATAAGTGGCGGGGCCCCCTCGATGTACCGCTGTGATGAGAAGCAGCATTAGTGGAGTCGAAGCAGA
>CAJRST010004446.1:3670943-3733032 GCA_907169785.1 Menidia menidia
CACCTCTATCAGGAGTGACAAAAAGCATGATGGGGTGGTCTTTGGAAATATAGTTGTGTATACTTGTGTTTGGAACAATGCAAACAGTGAAAAGAGATTTAGACATCGGCCTTTTTTTTCCCATGCATTGTTTTCCGCTAACAAAAAGTTCTCACGTTGGCACGCTCTGAAAAGAATGCAGACTGTTGGGGCCCTGGAAGAAAAAGGAGACAAGTGGGATGAATTTGGACAAAAGAAAAATGAAAAGGAGAGGACATGGATGAACAGCGTAGGGACCGAGGGGTTTGGAGAATGAAGCGGATGAGTGAATAACTAGTGAGGGCAGCGGGAGGGAAGAGAGGGAGACAACGCAGAGGAGCAGAGGGGGGGGTAAAGGAGAAGAACATGCAGATGGCTTGGAGAGCTGGGTTGAGGCTCTGGGGATGGAGGAGAGAACAGACTGGGAGAAGCGCCGTGTAGCTGCAGGGATGGTTGCTCCATTGCGCGAGAGATGGAAGTCACTTTGCGATATCCAGTGCTAATATCCAGTGAGTGTGTGTTATTTAGGGGACGGGGAGAGTGTGTATTCCCAATCACTGAGGGGACCCTGGCCAAACACCGGTGCATCGGCCCATGGCAAATGACCCCTGAATTTGAATATTTTCCACGCTTGTTCAATATTGCAAGATAATGTTCTTTCTTTTTTTGCATAACACTACCGCAGCCGCTCTTGAGAAGCAATTATCGAAGCTCAAGTAAGCAGTGTTTGTTTACCATGAAAGTGACCTGCCACTCAGGATTTCAATTATCATCCTCTCTGCCGGTGAAAAGAAGCTCGCGCGCGGGAGAATAGCACAGCGTGCCGAGCGCAGATAAGCTAGCAGACGACAACGGCTCCGGCCACAGTGGATATGACTACTTCAAACTAGATAAGGCAAGCATTAAAAACCTTTGATACCCCCAAGAGTTCCTGTTATCTGTCAGGGGCGTTGACAACTTTACAGCTATATATAAAAACCATTTGGTAAAGACATTTGATATATGTGACAGTATTGTTTTCATAACTCACATTGCTTTTATTTTTTATACCTGAAGTATTTTACAGGGATATCTATGTATATTAAGAGACGAATCCAGTCTAATGTTTTTGGTTTCTCTTTTCTTCAAGTTCAAGCTGTGCATTTTAGCTCAAAACAAGATATTTTTAATATGTTTTTTTTCTTTTTTAATTAATCTCAGTAGGCACGGAAAGCCTATTACTCAACTCTGTTAACATACTTGTAACATTCACATAGTCAGGGGTTGAGACAGTGTTCAATCCTTAATTAAAGTAAAAAGCGTTGATTTAAGAAAACCGTCTTAATTACTTAACAATTATAAGTCTTGTATCAAAAATAAGGACAGAGCTATATAAAGTGAAGTATAGCGCAATCATAAAAACAATTTACTCCCTCTCACTGAGAGATTATCATATATGACATTAGGAGGCAATTGCTAAAAGGTTTATTAGCAAACATATGCAAACATATATGGTGAAAAAATGCTAGCTTTAATATAAATTGTGATTCTTTAACAGCTTATAGCCATTGTAAGGAATCACGATTTTCAGTTAAAAAAGAAATAGGTAAATAGATTGTATGCCATATGGTTTTTGCTACTTTAGGATGTGCAGTGATTTTGCTAAAAGCAGATCAGCATCTGTCAATTTTACTATGGGATACTTGGTAGGTTGTTGCCAAATTGGATGTAAGAGATGAGTTTATCCAAGTCAATTATGTTCAGGTCATGTTAGGATTAACTGGAGATGAATAAAAATACTTTAACACAGCTGTGCCATCTGCTTTTAGTCTAAATGACACATCCACCATTATGTATCCCCAGTTGAGGTTTATCTGTGAAAACTATCATATTTAATCAGTCATTGAATTACCTTGATCATCATGCACATTTACCATAAATCCACATTACAGCTGCTTTTTAAAAATTAAATCGTAAAGGCCCTTGCTGAACCCTGGCCTCACAATCTGTTACTGATGTTAAACTGACAATGTTTTCACTTGATTATGGTCACTGGTGCTAAATTGTGTAAAGCCAAAGCTTGGATCTAGCTTGGGATCTAGTTTGGGATCTAAACAAGTTGTTTCCTTGGCTAGTTTTCTATAAGTACAGCATCAACATTTTTTTTTATTGATAAAGATAATAATTTCCTCCAAAATGTCGGTTATTTTTTTGTATTATTGCCAACTGATTCTAAAGTGAAATGACAGACAAATGCATTAACTTTTGTTTTATAGCTGAAGTTGTTGAGGGTGACTTTTGATATTGAATAACAACATGCAAGGACAGTGGCAAGGTTTTTCTTTTTTTCATCTCTCGCCTCATGGGAGATGAAGAGAGGACAAAGATCTTGGAGTCAGTTAATTTTGGTGCAAATGTTAGTGTGACGTGAAGGAATACAGAACAAAAAGAGTTTAAAAACACACCAAGTTTTTGTGAGTCAGATAACAGTGTCCCAGAGTTTAAAAGGTCTGTTAGGAATAAAACCTAAAAACCTTGAATCTTTCTTCATTACACTTTTGTGGGACCATTTGTATGCTTCTCCCTTTTTATTTTCTAATTTTCAGTGGACAAATAAAATCAGTCTAATGGTATAAATACATCACAGCTGGGTTGAGACTCAAAGTGGTAAATGCTGTTATTCCGATTGACCAGGAATCTGATCATTTTTGCAGCAACAAGTTGCTTTACAGCAGTAGAAAAATCATTAAATCATCCATCTATGAAACAAGAAACTAAAGAAGGCATTTACATTTGTAATTAGGCTGTTTTTCGAAGGCAAAAGACTAGAAGGTAGATTAGATGTCTTGAATGTAAATTTCTGTTTGAATAGGTTACAGAGGAAACTGTATCTAAACACAGCTGGGCTGATAAAAAGCCAGAAGGTATATAAAATTTGATAGTAGAATTAACAAAATGGCCATCCATTTTCAGGTTTCCTTCCTTATCTGAAAATAAATAAAAAATCCACTAAAATATTGGGAAGGAAACAAATGAAACCAAAATGAGGGACCAATATAAACCAGCCTTTATCCCGTGACAACTTTGTATTGTAAAATACATAAAAATGCATAAACTATTGTATAATCCCAAATACGAAAAAATAAATAGAAATGTGTCTCTGGCTGGCCAGTGTCAGGTATGGTGAAGTATGTCATGGATGAGGTCAGATGATCATCAAGGAGCCTAAACTCATTGATGGCAAGGAGTAAAACTGATTTTTATCAAAGCAAGATTAAAGTTTAATTTCAGTTATACCGCGATAGTCCGTCATACCACACAACTTTGTTGTTCTCCGTCTTTTCCCCAAAGATACTCTGGCCGTCAAGGGCCAGAGGGGCATCTGAAGCTCATTTAGTTAAATGTTGGCAAGTGCGTCCCAAACCCAATTTGGATTGTATAAACCAATTTACATGTACTGACTGGATAAAATGCTGGCAGGGTGCTAAATGTGTTTGGCAAAATTTGAACCCTTTAGTTAAATATGGCGTCCTCATATGTTGTTTTCACCTTGACCAATTTTCTCACATAGTCAAAGAACAAAACTAGTGGATCAATCAGCCAATAAAATCTGTTGTTTTCCTAAACCAGGAAATTCAGCCTCTATAAGAATTTAACCGATTTGATTTTTTTATTTCATTTGAACACTTCGAATTAAACTGTCTCTATAGATTTACACTATTTCCAGTAAGGAGTCTACAGTAATTTAATTCTATGAGTACATTTTAGAAGTATACACCTGTGTCAAGAGAGTGAGAAGAGCTTTGACTGACTTGTGAAGCTCCTCATTAAAAACTAAGGACTATGTAAAGGACTACAGAAGTGGGCTGATTTCTCAAGAAACAGTGTCAGCGTCAATAAGTATTGCAGCTATTATTTGCACATCAACAAACAGAGGTAAAACACAAACAACAATATTCAAGGAACAAACGGTGTAGCGGTGAACTGCACTTAACGGCCTTTAAGTCATTAGTCAGTCATTTCTTTAACAGCCAGGGTGACCACTTCAGAAGACAAACGCTTCGCGCAAAGTGCCGTTTAGATTCTAATCATTCGCCCAGACAAACATTTACATGTAGGAAATGATTGCAGATGAGCGAGCAGCAAAGAGAGCGCAGCAAACAAACGACGGAATTGAACAACATGAGGCATAAGCTAACCCGTGCCTTTCAAACAGCTGTAAGTAATTCGCTTAAAGCGCGGCGACTAATTCACACAAAACGGCATCCATCAGCGAGATCTTACATTGCTATGCGGCGCACTTGAATAATTCGACTGTTTTGCATGAGAATGAGTGAAAACAGGGATTGCGCAACAATCCCCGACAAACGAAATGTCAAGTGTGAGATAAAAATGTAAATGATGTGGATTGAATTGGTGGATGTTATCCCGGCATCAGTCCCATCTAAGAGGTCAACTCAAGCATAACACTCTTGTAAACCACCTCTCCTTTATATAACACAAGCATTACTTTATGTGTATTCATATTTTTGACTCTGCAGCTAATAAAATAAAAAGAAATGTTGAAAGCAAGCATCCACATCTTTCTATAATCGGCTGATAATGATAGATTAAAATTCCATGACCGAATTCAGTCTTCGAGTGGAAAAAATCCATTGGGATCTACATTTTCATCCATGGGACATGGAATGCCTCTGCTGGGAAAATTACATCTCTCACTTTCAGCTGATCTTTGTGTATTTCAAGGAAAAGCAGACTATTCGCCGTTCAGCATCTTGTATCCGTCAAGGACAGCCATCAGCATCTTGTATTGGTAATAAAAGCTGACAACAAGCTGTTACAAATATTACAGCTGACATCGGGTCCGCGCTCAGAGGTACGCAAAACCCTGGGTGTCCTTTAGTTTTTCTTTTTTTTCCAAAAAAAGGAGAAAATGTCATTGTACAAAGAGGTAAATATTCAGAGAATATTCTTTTTTTTTTTTTTGTCAGTGAGCACACACCGCTACGCCTATTGGGACTTGAGTAATGGGGCATGAAAGATTGGATCCATACCAAAATACATCAAAGTTCATTTTCTGATATTAGAGTGGGCCGGGAGTGGTAGGGACTTCAAAAGAGGCACTAAAGCTTGATACAGTGAACACATTTTAACACTGTAATGCCAAATATATCATATCTGATACATACGGTTTCTGAAATGTTTTGCGTCTGACACCTTTTGCGTAATTTAATGGTAAAAACTTTGCTCAAAATCCTATTGTACTCAATCAGACATACCTGATAACAGGGGGCAGAAGACTATACAAAAAATAATCTTGACTTATCACATATTAATAAATTATTAATATTAAAAATCTGTTTCTGTTGTTTTCTTTTTACATATTTAGTTAAAAGGCCAAATAAGAACTTAAAAACCAAATAAAAGTAATTTTCTGTTTTGCTTTATTCTTGGATCACGCTTTAAAGGGTTAAAGAAGGTCTGATTGATGTGCCTTTGGTGACGTGAAAGAAAAATGCTATTGCGGTGTGCAGATGTGCTGGAAAACATTAGCTTTTGATGCGATATCGCGATTATGGGAGTGGGACAGATGGAGGACAACCCGAGAACCTCTTGAGCGCGTGAGTCCGCGCAAACCCCAGCCTCAAGGTACGAACAATCCATTTAAAGGGGGAATTTGTAAATAACGGTCGCCAAACTGGCAGCATCGCGATGAATCGTGCCAGAAGGCGCTGGAACAGCGCTGGGACCAGATGGAGTCTCGCATCCAGGAAAAAAAAAACTCCGGGTCCCTGCTAGCATCCGTGACACCTGTAACGTAGGTGCTAAAAACAAAAAGGTCAGCAGCATTCATCCATCCGCGCCGCTTTCGGTCCTCCGTGGGAAATCTTGTGGGATGAGCTTGAAAACAATAACATGGCTGATAACTTCCCCCCCCCCGAAGCAGCTGTTGGGGTCGTTACTCCCTTCGGATGTTAGAATTAGAGCGTTCTCCGTAGTCAGCGGCTTATGGGTAGAACGGCGACTCAATGATGCAAATAGGGCCCCGTTGTGCTGAGATGCTAATAACGAACGCCAAGGGCACCGTGTCACTCAATATATCTGGGCTAAGGCGGCTTTTTTGTGTTTTGATGGCACGGAATGACCATGAAACGTTTAGTGTGGAAGGAAAAAAACAAAAAAAGACGCGCGTTTCTCCCGAAGGATTACATCATATGAAGGCTGTGCTGCTCAAAGACTGAAAGAAAAAATGAGTAGCAGAAGTGCAGTTTGCAGTTCACAACCCAAAAACATTTACACTGGCAATTACATCGTCCAATAAAGCCAAGAGATGGAGATTTATCAAAGACAAGAAGGTGCTATTTAGAGCCATCGATATACACAACCACTGACCACATTTCGATAAACTGACCTGAGACCATACACATCAGATTTGTATCAGATAAGTGATCACATTCACAATTTTTTGAAGTTGAGACAGGAATTAACTGCATTCTTACGTTAAAAATTATTAAAATAACTGCAAGTCGTTTACCCTCGTATAAAGAAATGTAATATTTTTGGCCCTTTTGTGTTAAACGGCCAGCATATTTTGAGGATTTATGACCAAATGAAGAAAAAAGAAAAGATGGGATATGCCAAAGATGAAGCGTTTGAGCCACGGTGCATTTGGGGACCGCTTTTTTTTTCTATTCGGAGCAGAGCTCACAAAGTAAACGCTTCGTGTGCCTCGGTCAAACAGACGGCTGTGCGAAAAGCTGGACGGTCATTTGGCCGATCGTTCGGTCAGATAGGGAGCTGGCGGCACGCTGCATTGTGCGAGCTGTCGAACCGGGCTCATTCTTCTTCGCCCTCTTGTCAAACAGTTGAGCTGACGGAGAGGAAATGTGTAATCTGACCACTCCCATGTTACAGGTCGGTGGATTGACTGTATACCTTCCATGTAAAACTATATATATATATGTAGAGATATAATTATTTAAATAGAGAGAAGAGAGAGAGATAGATATAGATATACATATGTGTGTGTGTATGTATTATACACATACAGTGGAGGAAATAAGTATTTGACCCTTTGCTGATTTTGCCGGTTTGACCACTTACAAAGAATGCTTATTTTTCCTCATCAGATGGTTATCAATTTTTATAAATTCACATGATGTGATTTTCTGGAATTTTCTTCTGGATTCTGTGTTTCACTGTTAGAATGTACATATGATTAAAGTTATAGATCGTTGCATTCTTTGTAAGTGGGAAAACCTGCAAAATCAGCAAGGGGTCAAATACTTATTTCCCCCACTGTATTCTCATTTAACACTTATCTTGTTTGTAAGGTGAAGTGAGAGATTAGTGATACAAATTCTATTCTAAAAACCACTACAATGCATAAATAAGTTGAATTAAATGTTGGAAATATGGCTATCAAAAGGTCTTTAATGTAAAATCATCAGTAAGATAGATACTCCTTCTTAAAGAAGTGGTCATAACTGGACTCAACAAAAAGCCCCTTGCCATGAGGGATCAAAATCCGTTTGACTCCTTGTGCTGTGAGTTTTTCATTCATCCAGAAGAAAAAAGCGAAAATCAGCGATCTTTTTTATACCAAATAATCCTAACAAGATTTTGGGATGACATTGAGCGGAAGGACATCTCATTGTTTCAATAAAAGTTTCTTATAATCATTGTATTCCATCTTTATTTTACCTAGATTTCCATTTTTTTAACTGAGGCTTTATATGACTGCAATACATAATCTTAAGGCTTTTTTTAACGTTCATTTTCACTAATTTTAACGACCAACTCATTAAAACAACACAATTAAGGTCTGGAATTTCTCCTGAATGATCCCCTCGCATATCGTCTCACAACACTTCATTCCTGTCAGAAATCTTTTTTCAAGCTTCCACGGTGTGAAAAAATATGAAACAATGCGCAGGGACCGATGAATCTTGACGCGGAAACCAATTATCACGTCTGTCTGTCCAAACAAAGATTCGGCTGTGTGCCTATAGCATGGTTTACCACACCGAATGCTTTGTCAGAACGGTGACGTTCAATTAGTCTCAGAACAAAAGAAATGCCATTAAATTAGTATCTGTGAGTTGATATGAAGAGGGAAGCTTTTGTCTAAACTTTTTAATGTGTGGATACCCTTTCGATGCACAGAGCATTTAACCCTTTAATGCCTGATCCAAAAATATTTTTTGGTTTGAATTCCTTATTTGGCCGTTTAACAAAATACGTAAAAAGAAAAAAACAGAAATACATTTTTATTATTAATAATTTATTATTATGCGATAAGTCAAGATTATTTTTTGTGTAGTCTTCTGCCCCCTGTTATCAGGTGTATCTGAATGTGTACAATAGGATTTTGAGCAAAGTTTTTACCATTAAATTATGGAAAAGGTGTCAGACGCAAAACATTTCAGAAACCGTATGTATCAAATATGATACATTTGGCATTACAGGGTTAAAAACACCCATAAATTGAACGTTTTTTACCTGTACACAGCGTTTATACATGTGAATCATTCGACAATTTTTCATGGGCATGCTTGGTTTTCACAAAAGCTTCTACTTTTTTTTTGTTCAATCAGTGTTGAAAATCCAACTTAAAGAGTAACCCATGACCTAATTTTACACATTAGGTAATTCAGACACTTACGTATCACAATCGGTAGTGCCCAAAATGTAGGAAAGAACCCATACTTCCTCGTTCACGCTGTTGTCCCTTCATGCTGCCAAAGCATTAGCTCTTAATGTGACCAAAGTCACGGCATCAATGCCAGAGGACACATGTGCCTGTGTGAGAAAAGCCGCAGTTTTTGAAGCCTGTGGACTAAGAATGGACCGAAACCAGACTCAGGGACAAATATATATATATACATATATATATATATTTCTAACTTTGAGCTTGTGAATGTGTGTACGTGTTTGATGTGTGTCCGCAAAATAGTCTTGACTGCATGTCACTTTTTAAAAATGATTTCATCCGGGGTCACTTTGCCTCAAGGTGTTGTTTGTATTTTTTTTTTTTTTCCCAGGCTCACACTCTACTTAAGCTCTGAACCAATTTAACACAGATTCGGGAATGCAGAGGAGCTTGACAGAGTCACTCAAATCCCCGTCTGCTCTCTATCGGGGGGCAGAGCTCGAGAAAAAAATTCGGGTGATAGATAGAGGAGAGGATATCAGTGTGTGAGGAGGGAGTGAAGCCTTAAATCTACAGCGGGACTAATAGTGAGAAATGTGTTCTTCTACAAATAAATACGAATATCTATGCATCCCTAATAGGAATACATCCACAATAAAAGACACTAACGATCCCATTGTGACTGGAATCCGACAAAGGGAAACATATTAGATTAGAGAAGTTCTCAAAGTTGGGGCCTTAAGTACTGAGTGCCATGTGTGCTGTATATTCCTTTTACGCATCCATTAAGTTGATGAAATGATTGCATAATAAAGTGCACGGGCCAAATGGGTTCATTTGTCACTCTTAAGTTTTTTTCCAGTTATTCAGATCCATTTGCCTACAGCTTTTAAAAAAGGAAAACAGTACTAGCAAAAAGCATGTGAATAAATGGGTACCACAAATAGGACGGGTATCAGAGATGGATAAATTCAAAGTTAAGATGAAATATTAATTGAATATTAAGGAAGAAGGGACACCGTTGTTCATTTTAGGGGATAAAATGAGAAATACAGATGTTGAATTGGGAGCTGTCTTGTCGTTTTCTTCCTTATTTTCGTACTTATTTACTCACATTTTAGTTATCAATGCGTCAGACACGCAAACATGCATCAAAGGGCTAAGATCCAAGAGGCTTACCGTGGCAACGGAGCGTACGGCTCATCGCTAAAAAGGCTACGCCAGCGTTGTGACAGGCATGTCAAAAGCTCTTAAGCAAGAATAAGCATCCTCTTTCAGAAGATTTTTGTTTGTGTCATGACAGAAGTGTGAGTGTTCTTCCCTTTGAATGCATGTACCTACGTTTTTTTTTTCAGATCTATTTGTTTTTTTTGTCTTTAAAAGTCAAGGAAAATCGTATGTGGGCAGTGTGCGATTGGGAGATAAAGCAGAAGAGAACAAAAACAAGACCTCTCGCTGGGAGATGGAACAAAAAGCTTCCATATATAATTCAAAATCAAGCTTATAATCATATGCATATGCATTGTAAATGTAAATTCTGTTTAACGAATTGTGCATGGATGAACCTTTTTGATCAATAGCCGAACACAGTGTAAGTTGTAAAAAAAAAAAACTGTATCCTTGACAAAACTCCATAAAAGAGGAAGGGGGGCCATTAGCCAAAGAAGATTTCTTTACTTCACTGGGAAAACTGATGTTTATGAGGCAAGGGACTGGTCCGGGACCAGGGGACATCCCTATCTGGAACAGGGTATCCATTTTGTTCGGAATATACATCCAAAGTAATGAATCTGTGGGGAGGAAATCAACTTAATGAGTGAAGACCCACGCGACCACGTGGTGGAATTGTGTTGGGGGAGAAAAAAACAGAGAGAACGGAGTAGTAGGAACGGTCGTTAATAAGCCCACTGTAACAAATAGAGGCCTGTCAGAGGAAGTCTAGAGGGTGTTGGGAGTGTGTTTGTGTGTGTGTGTGTGTGTGTGTGTGTGTGTGTGAGTGGACGTGTCACACCTGGTGGCTCAGCCTGCCTTTAGTTCTTGTTAACCTAACAGAGAGTCGGATGACAACTCCTGAACCGGTGATGCGATATGACCTGAAATACTTTACAACCCTGAACTGGTGAAGTGGAATTGTGCTTTTTTTTCTCTAAAATGTAAGCTGATTTTGTCAACAAAAAGGTTAAAGGAGGATGAATGCCAAATGTCACTTCACATTAAATGGTAATGTCTTTTTTTCCCCCTCGCAACCAAATATCTAGCATGATTTCACCACAATGATGTATCATAATCTCAAATGAGGGTCTGATTCTTACACTTCAAAAACAATCTCCTCAACTCTGAGGGAATAAAACAAAAACATCAAAGAAATATATATTTTTTAAAGTAATTTGAGGCTTTGGCAGACTGAATGAGAATGAGTCAAATACAGAGATCATCAACACTCATGTTTGATCTCTTTTTTGCAAATAATATGCCATTTTTGAGTGTCTAGTGTCTACTAGTGACTGGTGGCGTAATCATGTAATAATTCCTTATGACTAGATTTTGTATATAATTTTGCATATTGAAGTGGACATGTTAAGTGCAATTTGAAAGAAGAAATATAAAATATGATAAAAATACATTTTTGTGTTTATTTGATTCTTATTCACTCATTTAAGATCCTATTCACACTTAAGATATGATAAGAATAAAATAAAAAATAACTATAGTGTTACTATAGGCGTCTACAGATTTGTTTAACATTTTGGGTTGGTGGTGTGCCTCGAGATCTTTTCAATGAAAAACTGTACCTCGGTTCAAAAAAGGTTGAAAAACGCTGGTTTAGATGACACAGATGGGAATTGTAAATAATTTCAGAGTGCGGTCTGACCTGCTCTTTTTGGAAAGCGCTGTGAGATAACTGTTGTTGTGATTCGGCGCTGTATTCATAAAATCAAATTGAATTGAAGAATGCAATAAGGGATGGAAATTAAGAGGGACGGGTACAAAAAAAAATATTTAAATCAAGATTCAAACTTCTTTTAAAATCAAACACAGATCTCCAAACTGCTTTCCTGCATCCAGGAAACAGTGACGCTTTGTAAGATGCTTTTCTAACTGGCTGTTACTGTCAGTACATAAAACTATAAAACTATTTTTTATGTCGTCAACAAATACGTTGCATGAAAACTTTCCGATATTTACACGGTGTATCAGATTTTAAGGACTGCTCTATACTTTCTAAACTAATTTCTTCCTCTTTGTGTAAAAAACATCTTCTTATGGTCACACCAACATTAGGACCTAGGGCAATGAATTGTGGGTGAATTTTGTTCTAATAAATTCTACAAAAAGTCTGCTGACTGAACTTATTGCAGCAAGCGGAGAAAGTGCAAAAGGACAGACGAGCTGACTTTGTTTTAGATTAAATTAGATTAAAGGAAGAACAAAATAAATCAGTACTTTGCTTCAACTACATCATGGCTCATCATGAACTGAGGAAACCCGATTAATTTATTTTTCGAGCGCAGCAAGGCCTCCGATCTGAACCGAAGGTCAGGGGATCCTTAACCTAATATCCTCGGTAATACACTCACCCACCTAATGAAGTGCTTATACCTGGATTCGACAAAGACCCCCTTGCCGTGTGCCCTGCACAACT
The DNA here is from genome assembly GCA_907169785.1 of Menidia menidia. Lineage (NCBI taxonomy): Eukaryota > Metazoa > Chordata > Actinopteri > Atheriniformes > Atherinopsidae > Menidia > Menidia menidia. Next base: position 3,683,237 of record CAJRST010004446.1, read on the forward strand.
CTATGAGAACAGAAGTCTCTCGACTGCCTGTGTTTTCCAGAAAAAAAGGGATAATTAAAAAGGGATAATCAGCTGTTCATCCATCCATTGTTAATACATTCGGATCTATATTTTTAAAGATTGTTCATTTGTACATTGGGATCTATATGTTTAAAGATTGTATTTTTCAGTTTTATCATTTCTGTCCTATATTTTTATTTCTATATTTTATGTCTTGCTTCTCATAGAAGAGTTGTGTTGTGCACCAAACACCAAAGCAAATTCCCTGTAAGTCTAAAATTCTTATCCTAGTAGGGTTGAGGGTAGGGTGGTTTATCCCAGCTGGCATTGAGTGAGAGAATTTTTACTCCCTGGACATGTAGCCAGTGTAAAAGAAGAAGTAAATGAAACACACACACACACGCATATTCACTCCTAAAGTCAATTCAGAGTCTCCATTTAACCTATAATGAATATTTTTGGACTGTGTGAGGAAGTTAGAGTACCTGGTGAGAACCCATACATACACGAGGATCGGATTGAGATCCATGGATTAAAACCAGGATCACTTTTGCTGGCCCTTAATCAGCTGCAATAGTAATTTTTCGGAATCCAAAGGAAAGGGGTTGTAATCAAAGCTAGGATCAGAAGTGGGCCAGCACACTAGCTAATTCTACAAATGATCATTCACCCTGATTGCGAAATGAATTAAGTTTTTTTTTTTTATCTGTACACGGAGTCTATTAAAAACACCACGTCCCTCTTGAAATGGTTAGGCTCAAACATTGAAAGAAGAATTTGCATTGAAAATCAGGGCCGCGTTTTTTGGAGGCTTCAGCATGTTTCTGATTCTGTGTTATCTCCTTAGTCTCACTTGTTAAAATTGAAAGCCGCTCACAAATAACATGGCGTAGTGACAAAAAACATCATATCCAGGGGGAACTGCATTTTATCTGAAAGGAAAGTCAATGTTTTACGAGACGAGGCTTTGTGGGGGCACAGGGAACATCCTCAAAACATGTCAAATGTTCACTTTTTGCACTTACAATGTGATTAATACACGGTTCAACAACAGTTAGTATTTGAATCCCATTTACTGACAAAGTACAAAAAAAAACATTTAAACTTTGAGGCTTATGATCCTTTTGCAAGTTTTTGTGTGTGTCTTTTAACAGCCTCAGCAAGCTTAGAGTCATCTTCAAAGTCCTGCAGTGAAAATAGATTTTAGCTTATTGAAACCCTGCAACAATAGGAACCTTCCTATATTCGTTTGTTCCATTTGACTAGTATGCACCATTTATCCATTTAGTTGCACGTGTGGTATTTTATATCCCCATTGTTATTCTAATGTTGTTGCATTCTAAGTAACTTTACATAGAATAGACGATGGGTTAAAGCACCAGATGAAAGAAGACATTAAATGTGGGGATGTCAGTGAGAGGAATGAACATAATCCCAAGTTATATATCCTTCCTCAAAACTATTTCTCAACCCATCACCTCTCCTCTCTGTCACAAATCCTTTGCAGTAGAATTCTGAGTATGAGAGTCATACAAAGTCAAATTGAGGCTAAAGTCTTTATTTACCGTCAAATAGAATATTTGGTTGCCCTCAGAAGGCTAAGTAACTCCATCTCTGAATCTATGTTTGCCTAAATATATATTGTTTTAAGCATGCAATCATTTTCTTATCTTGTTTTGTCTTATCTTGTTTTTCCCTTTTGAAACCTAAGACTAAAAAAAGTTTCTCTTTTATAAAAAAAATAATACTTGTCTTTGCAGAAAATACAGACAAAATGTAAAAGAATGATAGAATCATAATAGAATTTAAAATATAAAATCACAACTAGCATTTAACATATCAGGTCACTTGAGTAATCTTTTATGTGCCTGTAAAAACAGCTAGCTGATTACCTGAGCAGATTAAATGACCATGCTTTTTCATCAATATCAAATAATACATAAGGATCATCAGGCTGGAACTCTGAAACAGCGTCCAAATATTTACATGTCTCTTTTCCTCTGAGTATCGTGAAAATAAAATAATAAACATTATATAATAATTTAGGAAGATAAGAACATAAGAATATAGAAGATAAGAATATAGGTATATTCAGAAAAAGGCATGGCAAAAAGCATGCAGAGCTTCTGACAGCTTTACACATAAAACTTTGAGATTTATTAAATTAGTTTCAAAGTAAATCTGCCCCTTAAGTATGTGACATTAACCCTTTAACATCTATATATTTAGAAAAAAGGAGGGGAAAATATGCATGTTTATCATTGTTATAGAGCAATAAAGAATCAATACTTGGGGTGACACTTTGCGGTAAAAGTGTGAAATTGAAAAAGAATAAAAATGCCATACCTCATGCTTGATTTAGTCATCACATACCTAAACTTAAATCTAGATCTGGTTCAGGTAAGTGCACTTCCTCTAGTATATCCTATGAATGAGTATAATCAGTGAAAAACGTGCTCTAAAAATGGTTGATGAGGGTGTTAAAGGGTTAAAGAAAATTCTTGGGAATGATATATGTTACCGTTCATGGTCTCAGGTAAAGTTTACAGCATTTTTTTACGCTTGAAATTCCCTGTGTCAGAAACAGATGTGCAAATAACATCCTTGATTTACGATGCAAAATTGTGATTTCTGTCGCTTTCATGATAACCTACATGAGTGAAAAACTGACAGACAGCAAAGCAGCTTTCGGATCATTTACAGATTATTAAAACTAATAGCTGCTGTGATTAAAGAGTCACAGGGATAACATTTCATCCCAAAATCCGTATCACCTTTTTGTTAGCTGTACTGCTTATAGCAAGAACAGTCATTATAAACAAAGAGCTGTATGGACCAATGAGGCTTTAAGTGCATAGCAACTAATTACTTACCATTTCCATACATTGACATATACAGAAACCTTATGACATTTGAGCCCGTCCCAATATTTTCCAACTCTTCCTGGTTTGCATTCAGACATCAAGTTTAAGCCTAATGTGCCGACTGAACATCCCTAATGTGGATTAGCTATGCATGGTGGTGTCTGCCAGGAATCCTCCACTCCCTAATGTGATATGACAAAAAGTGCTGCCAGTTTTGTTTGAGTACGTAAGCATCTCTGTTTTTTTGGGTCGCACCGACTTTAAATCAAGCTCTGGCTTTAGTTTCTATTTGAATATAAGCACTATGAGAGATTATACGAATATGTTTGATACCAGTATGACCCAAAAAAGTAAAGAATTTAGGAAAGTGGAGGTGTCAACACCATGAAATTTTAACACGTTAGACTGTGTGTGATGATATTGAATAAGTTCCAAATATTACAATCAAGCCCCCATTAGGATGAAGATTAAACGGTGTTTTTAGATAACAATAATGACACAATGAGTATTCAATTTAGCAGAAAAAATAGTCAAGGAGTGATATTTACTTTTTTTTACCGTAGAAAACTTACTAATCTATGGTGTGGGATACTAGTGAGGACTAGTATCAAACAGGGTTATACAGGGTTATAGATAATGGTTTAGATGTCACTTTTCCATAAGAAACGAGAGCTGTTTTTGATAGAGATGCCTACTGTCATTCAGTTAGTGTACTGATTCAGCAACTTCAACATTAAATGGTTATTGTTTAGGAAATGAAAAGATCGATAATGATTTTCACAGCAATTGATGCTTGTGACTGAACTTCTAACTGAACAACTGACAACTGAAAAAGCGGTATGAAACAATATCTTTACATATGTGTACGGTTAGTTCTTTTCATACGTATATTGATATTTTATCTGCAATCTTTTCAAAAGGCACATCACGATATCCATTCATCTATTTTCTGAACCGCTTATTCCCAAATGAGGTTGCAGGGGGGCTGGATCCTATCCCAGTAGTCAATGGGTGAGAGGCGGGGTACAGTTTATCTTTGTATAAATACACAGAGACAAACAACCATGCAGACTCATACTCACTCCAAATGGCAATTCGGAAAGTCAAATCAACGAAGGACAAAGCCAGATTACCCGGAGAGAACGCAGACACAACTTTATCAATTTATTCCTCCTAAATTCTCTTAAATGATTATTGTTATTGAAAATCTATTTAATATTTATTTATCTGCTTAATTTGCATAAAACCCTCCAGTGTTTCAGGTGTACTAATTTATTAAGACATTGTTGATAAAATTATTTGAAAGTCATAATATCAATCTATGCTCACATTAATGCTAATGGTTTCTTATAAACATAGTCAAAACATTTTTTAAGCTGTTTCACATAGACTTTAAACATTGCTAACAGTTACTGCCATTCAAGTCGATCACTGACACCACTCCTCAAACTTAACCCAAAAACTTTGCTTTCTGGAGCCCTCCACTATCAGATGGGTGAACAAATGAGGGGCAGACTGGAGAAAATAGGATTCATAACAACACACCAGATGAAATACCAGGGAGTGCTCAGAGCAACATGCTGCTTGTCAACAAAGTTTGTGGGAAATGTCTCAGTTTCGACAACCACTTTCAGTAATCACCACGGGGCATGAGATGAGCACTTCCTCTCTGCCATTTATGTTAATAAAGACAAATTACACCCGCACTGGACTTGTTTGAGTTTATAAAAACTTTCAGCTCAGTTCTAAACGCTCTTACCTTTGAAGAAGCAGTCTTTGCTGTGCACCACGTAGATCCGCCTCCTCTCCAGGCAGGCGGTCCGGTAAACCTCGCAGTGGTTCTCGTAGAAGCGGCCGTCCGAGCCGCAGACCGGCACGAAGGAGGGGTGGCATTTCTCCTGACAGACACACTCCGCCCGCCCGGTCTCTGCCATCAGCACGCACTGTCTGCCCCGACCACAGTAGGTCCTCCGACACGGGCCTCCGTCCGGATCGGAACGAGCTGGATGGAGAGAGAAGAAAAGTTGTCTTTAATTGAATTAGGGGAGTCCACGCGAAAAGCTCACGTTTGCTCAAATAAAGGTGAAAAGCCATTTAAAAACGCATTTACACATGACATTAAAGTTGCTCTAGGGAATGAGTTATACCAACGCTACCCTAATTCCTTAGATGTAAAAACGGGATTCAAATGAAGCTGGGCCTCATCTAATGTCCAGGAGTGAAGACAATTTAAACCTTTAAAGCCCGATCCAAGAAAAATAGGAAGAATATTGAATTTATTTTAGTCTGAAGTCTTTCTTTGGCCCCTCAACAAAATATGAAGAAAAAAAAACTGAAATTATTTTGATCAAATTAGCGTGCAATAAGTCAAAAATATATTTTGGTGTAGTCCTCTACTGGCTGTTATCAGGTATATCGGAATGTGTACAACAGGGGTTTGAGCCAAGCTTTTACCACTGAATGATGCAAAAAGTCTGAGAACCAAAAGACTTCAGAAACCGTATGTATCAAATATGATACATTTGGCATTATAGGGGTTAAACAAACAGCGGACAACCTCTGTCACATGCAGGCCAGGAGAAGAAAAGCACTGGCCATTACAATATACATTCTCAGCATGAAACTTTTCAGGTTGAAAGATTGGTCAAAACCTCATATCAACTGAGAGGAAATAACCGTTCTGTTTCACATGGCATTGTTCTGGATTTAATATTGTGTCAAAGTCAAAGTTTGATACCTCATGTTTAGACCACTGTGATTAAAAATGACAAAATAGCTGAGAATAAAGTTGTTTTCCACCCGGTCAATTTCATTGCAGATTTGAGTGTGATAGAGGTTTTACACGCATAGTCAAAGCTTGTAAAACTGATGGTTTGTTAGCTACTGCGTTTTTTTTTTTTTTTTCAACCTCTCTGGCCAACACAACACAGATTCCCTAACTGCAGATATTCAACTTTTTCAAACTGCTCAATTCAAATTCTGGACACGAGAAAAACAATAAATATTTTCAGCAGAATCCTCCTGATAATCGATCATCACTTAATAGAAATTCTGTGATTTACTTGCACAATTCCAGATTTTGTCATCAGGGGGAAATATGTGGTGTTTTACAAAAAATATACTTAATTATCCGTCCATCCATTCTTTTTCTAAACCGCTTATTCCCAACGAGGGGGCTGGAGCCTATCCCAGCTGAATTCAGGCGACCCCGGACAGGTTCCCACCATGCTTAATCATTCTAAAAATAATTATTTGAAATAAAGCCCTGCCTCTTTAAAGGTTTAGTAACCTCAGCTGTTTCAGTTAAAGCAGACCTCTGCATTTACCTGGGGAACAGAGTACACATTATATCATCATTAATAGGAAAGGAAGCACAAAGGATAGGCGCAATCAACAAAAGTACAAATGCCTTTGGAATTTTTTAAATAATACACACACAAATGAAAATAATGAAAAGATTGCTATGGGTAAACGTATGAAACGTAGAAGGTGACACTAAGACGTTTTTATCACTTTGAGTGGTACCCTATGTTGATTTTTTCAGCATAATCTTTGAAATATCTCAATAAATGGCAAAGAAAAACATATTTTACAAAAAGTTAATACAGTATATTCCAAAATAGGTAACTAACACAGGAATTATAGCTATCGTGACTGAATCAAAAGAGTTGTTATTACAGTAAAATCAGGAGACCTATGATTCATACTATATGTGCCCTAAAATTTGAAAAATGAGTTGAAGCCTATCCCCCCGAGGCTTGTTGCTGTTTTAAGACCTTGCTAACGAGGGGAAACTTTTTGAAACACAAGTCAAAGAGCAAGGTGTCCTTATTAACACCCTCTCTGCAGTCATTTTCACATACATGTTCACATGCACACAAACACAGAATATGTGAACTGTAAAGAAAGAAGCGGAGTTTACACTTTTCCCTTTTTTTCTTCATTGTTAATACACGGAGACACACACAACTTACATACGCACAAGAGCAAAAGAATGAAAGAGAAGTCAGCAGCCTTATCATGACCAAAGTGTATGCCCACCTTTGCTCTACATGCAGACATACGTGCACAAATAACTGCCCACCAATCCAATCTGTTTGTACATAAAGTCAGTCAGAAAGCTGCTGATTCAGCTATATACTCCACCTTGAATTGATCTTTCCTGACTCCGTGAGTCTGATCAGCTCGCTTGTGTGAGATCTGAGGCCCATCCATGCCTCAGGGTTTTAGAGGCCAAAATCAGATTTAAAAAATGTACAATTAAAGAATCTGCTGCAAATTTTGCAAACTTTAAATATCTGTGGTAAGAAATCAGGGACAGTATGTGCTAATATGTAAGTGAAAAGATACATCAATTTGTGTTGTACTGTAGTTTTAAAATAACTCCTGACCTATCTTTGTAATCCAGTCTTTCCCATGTTACAACACTAGCTTAAATGGTCCTTACTGCCATTTGTTATTGGTTGCTCAGATCAGAGTTAAGGATAAATTAAATATATCAATTGATGAAAAACAATATTACTTATGTCTTCAAAATTCTGTCTTAAACTTGTAGAAAATCAGTCAATTAGTCAAGTTAATTTCTAAAGAGTAATTCAGTTCTTCTCAAATAGAAATAGAAATGCAATATTTTTCCTCAACAAATGCAAATGTAGACACAAATACTGTTTATCGTGCATATCTCTATACTACAAGACAAAATCCATAATGCTAATGTCCTAACTGGTAAGAACTGTCTATATAAACAGTCATAAAAAGGCCTTTGGCTGAGTATTAATCCTAAAATATCCATAAAGATCAAATAATGCACTGAAGTTTTGGGCGTAATGCCAACACATAACTCCTATTGACTCTGGCTCTGTTTCTTCTGTTAAAAATGTAAGTATCCCTGTCTGTCCTTTTTATTTACCTTTGATGTTAACAAGCGCTATTATTTGCCATAGAAAACATAAAGGAGATGACTGCCGTCTGCATCCAACTGTGAGAACCAAATTGCACAGCACGAAAATTCCTCTATCAAGACGGGACAAAAAACAGCATTTGAACTTATAAAAAAAGAAAATCAAATCACGAATTTAAGAGTTTAAAAAAGGAAAAGAATAAAACACGAGTGAAAACATTTAATACTGGTGCTCATCAGATTGTATTGCAGTTTAGAGACGTTTTTGAAGGATGAGTGACTATTATAAGGAAATAAACACACGTCCCAGAGGGGCTTTGTGGCCATTGTGTTCATCCCGCTTTGAGGTTGAGTCCGTTAAGATGCTGAGACGGGGTGAGCACTATTATCCTTTTTGTGGGATAAGGCAAAAAAAAAAACCACACCGGCTTAAGAAAAAAAAAGAAATACACTCAGTCCGTGCTCTCATAATCAAACTGCTGAAAACATAAATTGAATTTGCCCAGAGTATAATCATATCTTAACTCTCAGCATATTCAACAACAGAAGTAATGTGCCACTGCTGGAGGACAAAAGTCCCGTAATTGCATCAAGGCGGTTTAAGGGCCACTGCGCAGGGACCCCGGCGCAACACACATTAGTTCTGCGATACCCTCCGACTCCTTTTAGGGTGTCAGCATGCAGGCGACCATGGCTAATACACACCATCAGGCATTCTGCCAAAAAAGCAAACACACACAGAGTTGGGGGGGCGAAATCATCATTAAATCCAAATTTCCAAAGACTTCTGATGGCATTTAACTCCTTCCTCATAAAGGAAATACATCTTTCATGTTTTTCACACGGTCCTTGAACCATTTCACATAAATACCGGGTGGAGGAGTAATTAAAGACGATAATCGATAACCGCAGACCAACACAGCCTGCAGGTATGTTGAGTTTGAGCCCAACGCTGCAGCTCTGACTACTTTATCATAATTAAATATCAAGAATTAAAAAAAAAGGCTGTGGCTTGGGGGCGTGCCAGGTAACTACCCCAATGGGAACACAAGCGAGATGAGGAGGATCAGGATGCCGGGACTAAGACAGACTCCGTTTCTTTTTATGCAGTTTACTTTTTTTTCTTTTCTTTTTTTTCTTTTTCTCCCTTTTTTTCCCTTTTTTTCCTTTTTTTCCCTTTTGTCCCTTTTTTTTCTTCTTTTTTTCTTCTTTTTTTCTTCTTTTTATTAATATTTTTTCTCCTTTTTTTCTTTTTTTTTTTTTTTTCCTTTATGCCGTTTACTAATTGCCGCGCGTGTCTCCGCAAAAAAGCATCTGTGGGAAATGCAAAACAGCCCGGCTCCCTCGCCACCGCGCCGTTCGTGTCAAGGTCGGGGACGATTACAAGATCGTTTGTATTCTCCGAGCGTGAGAGATTAAACGCTTAGCAACAAGCGTCCGGCGGCTGTTACCCCCACCGGCGCCGGTGCTTACTTCCTCTTCCTTCTCTCGCTTTGTCCCCAGCTGCCTCTTACTTCACTCCGACAGATTCTTCTTGCCCTTTTCCATTTTTTTTGCTCAGAGAAAAGAGTACACGTTCGAACAACAGCAACAATGGCGGGGGAAAAAAAAGTTACGGGTTACAATGCGTGACATTTAGCTAAGTCTCGGCGCTCGCGTTTATCTGGTCCTTTGTCTTCCAGTGTCTCGGACCGTATTTTCTGCACTTTAGGCCTGCTTAAAAGGCTAAAAGTGCCGTCTGATAATCCCTCCCTTTCTAAGCTGCTGGCACAGCTCTTTGAATAGCATTCGGCCGTGCCCAAACAACGTCGAACTGACCGTCCAGCGCGTAGCCTCGGGTCCTGCTACTTTAAATCGTTCTCCATTTCCCTCTCCTTTTCTTATATTTACCCCGCATCTTTCTGTACTGTCCTGATACGGTCCACATTTATCAATGTTTTCAGGCTTTGTAAGAAAAACTGCTGTGGGTCATTTTTCTTTTGTGTATATCTAAGTTTGACTTTTCGTAAGCTCTTACACAAGTCTAAGTGGAAAAGAACTAAGAAATATTGTCTGTCTTCTTTTGTTAGAAGGAGCTACTATCTTGTCCTGCTCAGCCTTCACGGACTCATCGCAGTTAAGCAACTGAAAATGTTATTTCAGAAAGAGACATAAAATGAACCTGCGGTGTCTGTTGTTATCTAAGCGTTACGTTTCATGGTCGCACAAGGACGCCACACACTCACACACAAGCAGAGATTCAGACCATGTCACATCACTCTGAAAATAAAGTGCTTAAGTTTGAACCGCTAACTATTTTTGAAACGTAAATATACCCACACAAATTCCCACCTAAAACAAAATTCTCGAGCTCCTTTGAAAATCAATTTAACAGTTTAAGGCATACACGGCGGGCTTTATCTGTTTTGTTTTAATCCGACCCTGCAGGGGCGGCGGATTGTCATTCTTGATATGTTTTCCGCAGAGAAACACGAGGACAACACTTACCTTCGTACTAATTAGACTGGAAGAAACATTTGCCCTGCTGATGTGGGACTCTCAGCCTGAAGCACCGCTCGGCTATTTTATCTCCCCCATAGATCCATAGAAAAACGAAGGAGATGCAGTCACGAGCCAGAATGTCAGAATGTGACATTTGTGGAAATAGCGTGGCTTTTCCAGAAGAGGGCTATAGTTATAATAGTTATATTGCATGTTGTGCAATTAGGCGGTGAGCGTTTAAAGGGCATGTGCGTCCTTTTTATGCATTTTTCCAGTTTGAGAACGCCTCAGTCATGTCTGCAGATCCTACAGATAATTCTATTTGCTCTGCAGCAGCTGTGGATGGTTAAATATTGAGAGGCACGGTCAAACACTGTTTTCCCCGGTGCTGCATAGTTGGACAAAGTAATTCTGACACAGGCACGCTGAGCTGAAATATCAATGGACACCAGAGTCCCTCAGTGCCAGGCAAGTTATACCGGGGGATATACACACACAGATAAGAAAATGCTGTCATTGAATTCCACATAATGTTGTTTTTCTGAGCAAACAAAGTAGGAGAAATAACCAGAAAAGATATGGACCAGCTTTAAAAGAAAAAAAACTATATATATATATACACACTGTATATATATATGTGTGTGTGTGTGTGTGTGTGTGTGAGTGAGTATCAGGATACTCACAAAAAACAGATACAGTTTGCTTGAAAACCTCACACACACTGAGATATGATGCAGTGTGACAGGGGGCAACAATTTGTCAATTTGCTGCTTACTGGAGAATTCCAAGATTTCTACAAGAACCTTTCCTTTTCTGATGCAAGGGGAAGGCATTGAATTCGGAAGAGATGGTTTGAATGAACTGTTCCTTGAAATCATAGTTTAAAATGTCTCAACAATGACAACTACCTCAGGAGGAAAAAATACATCATCAAGACTACTTGAGATAAGGATATACAAAAAAATACATATTTTATGAGAGGATAGGAGGTAGGAATTTGAGTGACTCCAGCAATGTCTTTCCTCATTTCATTTTTTTTGCATTAAAAATGATAACTGATAAAGATAGATTTAGGGTCATCCGCCAAGTGCCTTGATAGGTAAAAATCTATTTAGACGGTGATGACTACATTAATTATTAGTATCCTTTCAAAGAAAACATCCTGATGTTTAGCTCTATTATGTTTAGCATGCACCTGCAAATTTAAGAGGCCCCTGTAATTATCTTTTTCGGTAGTTTGATGTAACATTGCACTACCTTATCGTTTTAGACAGATGACAGATACAAGGCAGTGAAGCTTTCATGAAAAAGTCTATTTTTAGACAAAACATTTGCTTAATTTTCTCTGGCGCGGGCGAAGCTAATTAATTGATTTATTTTAATGAGTTTTATCTCATATAAGTCAAAGTATTCAATCAACAAAACAAGTTCCATTTCCAAATTACTACATGTCAAAATAATTGAAAAGCAGCTTTTTTTATCTGCAAGGTGAGTCTCTGAACTGATTATAGCACATAATAAGTTTCATGCTAAGAAAAACCCGAATAAGTACACGCATGTCATCATATTTAGTTTGGAACAGAGAGATATCAATTCAATTCCATTATTATTGTGTGAAGCAACTTGAAAAAATAATCAGATTTAGTTTTAACTTGCTACCGCAGATATGTATCTCCATCGAATGTGGCAAATTACCCAATACTTCAAAGGCCTCTCCTTCAGGGGCAGGTCAGCCATAACCCTTTTACTCCTTATGTATGATGCATTGCAAAGTCACATCATTAAATGAGCTTTTAATGAACTATTTGCAACATAGAAATAAAGGCTGAGAACGATGACATTTTTCCAAACTGGTGAACCAGCGCCACTAACAACTAACAACACAGGGCCTAGTATAAAAACTAGACCGATTGCTATAATATTACAGAACGCTTACAGTACAGAAACTTTTACTGATTATCGAAGGCACCTTGCTGATGAACAGACAACAGAAAGCAGTCATAGCTGATTAATTGCACTTGTCAAGTCACTTATTAAGACATGCTGACTATGCTCTCCTCTCTCTCTTGATGCTTGTTTTTGCTCCCTGCCTCTTCTTCAGATTATTGATTGAGAAAGATGCAAATGGAAGAGGTAATCAAATGAAAAGACAAGCTGAACCCTGCCGGTGTTGATGTGGTGTTACTACCTCTTGGGACTCACATAATGCAGTTACTTCTTCAGCAATGAGAGAAAAAGACGTAATTGACTCTGAATAGATGTCAAATCCTGATTTATTTAGTCTGCCATGAGGAGCTACCTCTCTCATATGTCAGTCATATCCGTGGATCTGTGGATTTTTTGGATTAAATTTGATTTGGACGCAAAAGACAAAGCTCTTCAGCCTTAAAAAACAAACAGTAGCACAATTATAATAGAATGATGAAGCGTTCTCGCAGACTTTAAAGGTGTCGAAAGAAGAGAAAGGTTGACTTTCCGTCCATAGAGGAGGCATATTGAGTCTTTGTCTCAGACAAAATGTCACAGGGCTCATCTGGCAAGTTCGGCTGATGGTTTCTGTCTTCATCCTCTGATCCCCGTGTATGTGCTGTCGCTCCCATGAGAGCCTCAGATCTCTTGAAAGAGCGACCTCAGAGAGCCAAGCAGCCACTGAAACCCCTACCCATACGTGGGGTTCCAACAAGATCTTTCACAGACCTGAGAGGAGGGGATTTGGTAAGGACTTGTGGGTAATTGTTTGTCCATGGCAGGCCTGATGAAAAATGATGGTCCACAGCATATTCTTTCTTTCTTTCTTTCAAAATCAGTTTGTTTGACTCGACTGCCTTCTATTGCTGCATTACCAGCAGTGTTTGTGTGCCAATGTGTTATATATCTTGAAACTATTCAGTGACGATCATTAGGCTCTCACTCCAGCTTGTCTCGTGAAACTTTGGGGTACCGGGACTGTTCTGATTAAGACCGTTTAACTGATTTGTCTTGACTGGATGCTGCAGATACTCTCAGCTAAACCCTCAAAACTGTGAAGTGACAGATATGCAGTGTCAACGACACAGGCAACCTTTTAAAGAGCTCAGAGAAGTCTGAAACAAAATGAAGAGACACTAGTGTATGATGTGCCCCTAGGAGCTAATGTGAGTGTGTGTGGTTGTATTTGTGGCCCTGCGATGGACTGCTGACCCCACCCCCAATCCCCCATCACCCCGTTGGGAATAAGCTGTTCAGAACATGGATGGATGGATAGTTTATGTTCATGTGTTTATGTATTTAGAAGATGCTTTTATCCAAAGAACTTACAAAGTAGACACAATTTTACAGTTATCATCAATAAGTTCTCTAGAGGAAAATCCCTAGTTAGAATCAGTAGAGGGGGTATAGAGGTGTGGGTAAGAGTTAGGATAGGAGATGCTCTTTGAAGAGGTTGGTCTTTAAGAGTTTACTAAAGATGGAAAAAGATGCTGCAGTTCTTGTAGCGCTTGGTACATTCCACCATCTTGAAACAACACACGAAAACAGTCTGGATTGTTTTAAAAGTAGTGTAGGCACTGCTAGAGCCATATGAACCAGCTCGGACTTTGAGAACCTCAGGTTCTGGTCTCCTGCTGATGCCCAGAGTCAGAACTAAACAAGGTGAAGCTTCATTTCAGTTCCACGCCCCTAAAATCTGGAACAGTCTTCCTGAAGATGTGAGACATGCTTCAACTCTGACAGTGTTTAAATCCATGTTGGAAACGCTTCTGTTTAATTGTGCGTATGGAAATTGAATGTATTTTGTCTGCATCCTTCACTTGTCATCTAAAATTCGTCTAATTTTGATTATTTTTCTTTTGTTGTTTTTCTGCTTTTAAATTCTCTGTGAAGCACTTTGAATCCGGCCGAGGCAGATGGCCGCCCACCCTGAGCCATGGTTCTGCTCGAGGTTTCTGCCTGTTAAAAGGAAGTTTTTCCTTGCCTGTGTCGCCTAGTGCTTGCTCATGGTGGTAATTGTTGGGTTTCTGTAATCAACTTCAGAGTAGGGTCTGACCTGCTCTGTTTGGAAAGCGCTGTGAGACAACTGTTGTTGTGATGTGGTGCTATATAAATAAATTGAATTGAATTGAATTGTAAACGAAATGTGCTATACAAATAAACTTGCCTTGCCTTGCCTTGCCTTGCTAGACCACAATACATTGATGGCCGGAGTGACCGAGTTGTGACATAAGCAAGAGGGATCAAGTAGGCTAGCATCAGGGACTTGAATTTGATTCTGCCATCCAGGGGTAACCAGTGAAGCTCAATGAACAGAGGGGTGACGTGAGACTTTTTGGGCTTATTGAAGATCATTTGTAATGGTTTTACCGTCCAGGCTGGGAGACCAGTCAGGAGGGCGTTACAATAGTCAAGGTGGGAGATAACCATAGACCCAAGTTTCTTGATACCTTTGATGGAATCAGAGACAGGGATCCAGTCTCGATCTGAATAGTTTATCATGTATTTCAGAAATAAGCTTATTATGAGTAAAAGGTGACACAACATGTTTTTCATACCGAGAAAATGTAGTTATGGGAAAAAATGATGAAGAAATAAATGTGAAAGTAGCCCGTGAGCCCTCTGGGAATACACGATGTTGACAGCTCATGTAAATCAGTGTGAGAAAAAAGTGAGCTGCAGTTCACACCTGGTGGCCATGAGTCACATGACCACATCGGCTGACCTGACAGATATCCATTTCTCACTCAGTGGGTTGCTACCTGATGAGGAGAATAATAAGAATATAATAAGAATGACTGGCAGGGCTTCATCTTGAGAAATACTTGCTGATGCAGCCTCTGGGTTTTAACATATAATTGTTAAGAAAAACTGAGAAAGACCAAAATATTCAGTATAACACGGTAACAAACCCTGGCTGTGCTCAATACAGCTTTTGTAACTTTTTTAATTGCGGCTTTTAAAATGAAACTATTTCCATTTAAAGGTGACATGTATCTGTTTTTGTTTTTTGTTTAATTTTATTCAACAACTCTTACACTCTATAGACAAACTCAATTTTAATGGAGGGACTTAATTGGATTCAGCACATGATTAAATCACATGTTATACTATATGCAAGAGTATGTTTTTGCATCCATATTCATGGTTTGAAACATTCATAGAGCAGAAAGCTACACTGAATACAAACTAACCTGAGTGTCGTGCTTTGTTCAGAAAACAGCTGACGGTTTTATCCACGTACACCGTGCACCATCTGCTCCTGAGACCTTATCCTTTTACAACACTGTATCTTAACTTATCTTTTTTTATTTTTTTCAAAGCTACACTGCAAAGTTTCAAACTAGCGGGTAAGTGTTTGTAAAAAACAATCCCTCATGAGCCAAAAAACTCAAGCTTCACACTTCTTTTAAAACTATTTTTTTGCACTGATATTTACGAACGGCACACAAACTGCACAGGAGGGTACTATTCCGCGGTATGATGATGGTAGAATGTCATTTTATGAGCTCTGTGACCTGTGGAGCGGCAGTTTTCTTTATAGTCAGCATTTTAACACATTTTCATTATGTGCCTTTACGAACAGAGACATTTTGAAATGCGTACATGCCATGTGATAAAAAAAGAAGCTATTTCAAATCCTATTTCAAATAATAAGCAAGAAACAACAATAACATTCGGTTGTTGTTGCTGCATAGCAGAACATTGGTGATCAGATTTAGATTCAGTCATAAAACGAATGCAAATGATGCATGATTAGAGAAATTACATTTTAAACCCAGAGCAAGAATTTATTTGATGGCGGTGTATTCATATAGCATCTTACTTAATTACCCAGTGCAGATTAATTAGAATTTTCTAAGCAGTGAGGATAAACTTCTTTCTGAATAGAAGCTATAAAAGAAGCACCTCAGTTCCACTTAAGAAGCCTTAAATTTGTTTTGGTGTAAATAAAATAATGTAGAAGTCCTTTACATATCTCTATGTGCATGATTTAGAAAAAGTAAACTTCACAAAGACCTGTGGATGTTCTTCTGATTAAGCCAAGACACTCAAAGAGGCAGGTTCTGTTTATAATTTACTGCTACTTTCTTACTGCTGCTGTGTAGGTCTGAACATCTGTCCTCTCCAGCTGCCATTTGTGTTAACAGCAACACCAACACGGTATGAATAAGCAATTAGAAATGGTATAAAGTATGTTGTGTGGACAAATAATGTCTCTCAGGAATCAGAGATACATAAATTATTATTTTTTCTAAAGATAAACTTACGCATGTGGTCAATGCCCAGAAGATCACGTGTTCTACAACTTCAAGTAGTGCTTCAATAGTATTTTTCAACTCATGGTTTCTGTTTGCAGATGTAAATGTACTGGTGTGGGAAAGAGAATGAGAGGTGATTTTCTTGCTAATATATACACAAACATGTATTTCTCCTAAAAAAAATCATTTTCTTTCCTATAGCTTGTGAGCTTTCCCATCTTATACTCGTACCCCACTAGGCACCTACACTATCAACAACATCTTAATCCCTTTGATCCAACTTCAGCCTCATCTTGATCTTCTCTCTCACCATTTATCTCTGTATTTATACGTCTCCGTAATACATACCGTGTTTTCTGCTGACACCACACCTGCACCTCCCTCGCAGCAGGACTCTGGGAGAACAGAGAACCAACAAGCCACTACAGCCTTGTTCCCAGAGCCAGAATGACTAATAACCCCTGCAGGGCCAGAGGCTGCAGAGCCCAGGAACAAAGGTGCCCTCTCCGTTGGGTGGGCAGTGGAAAATGTGCTCGATACCGTCTCCACACGGAGATAGTTGCATGAAATAAATGTGCCGTGTCCATTTAGCGAGGTGAACGATTCAGGATTCTGAACAAAAAAGCCATGTGCTCAGTGGATGAGGATAAATGACTCTCTTAACTCATGTTAAAAAGGACCGCGGCATCATTTTGTGACATGGTTTGTTTATAACTGATTGTCAAAGTCAAAGTTTGCCAAAAGAAGATCTCTTAAATCCCCCAAAAGACACCATGTACAAATCGGTTTTAGTTTTTTAGAAACAGAAAGCTTGATGTCTAACAAGACATCTGCTAATGGCAGTATATAATTTTATTGGGCCAGCAGCATCCTGGTTTAAATCTGGTTCTCTGTCGTGTAGAAGAAAAATAAAATAAAGGATTAATTCAAAATATTCTGCAATGCTCATATTTAGCATTATCAAAATCACAATGCGTTTAGATGGGAAAAAAGCCCCCAAAAATCTACATTGAGCTGTCGTTAAGAACAATGCACTGCTTTTGTGCATGTACTCATGTTTGGTCTAAATATGCAGATATTCATTATGATAAATACATTTTTCAAAATTCAGAATTTTCTTAATTTCCTTCTTTTTTGCCTCTTGGAGAAACTGAACCCCATTTTGCACCAACATCAGACGTATTCAGATAAATAGCAAAGTAAATTACATAAATTTAAAAAACCATCAGATTTCTGTTCTGCAAAGCTGCCACTGACCAACTTTATTGTTTGTCTAACCTTACATAAAATAATGAAAGGGCAAATGCAGTGCGGAGAAATAAAACACTGCACTACATGCAGCCCTGCTGGGATTCAGCGGTTTTCATGTTCTGCAGTTCACGCATGACTGCCCTGCCAGCATAAGCAGCCTCTGTTAGACTCCTAAAACCTTAGCTGTCACAGTGTACATACAGTAGTTTCCTGATGAGCGGGCCAACGGTTATCACAACAACAAAAAAACTGAAGATGAGGGATGTACAGAACTGGACGGTTGTGTAAGGCTGCTTGGCTGTGCGTCTTTTAAATAAACCCATTAATTTAACGTCGCCCTGGGTCCGAAATGAAAACATATATTTTGGCATCGGGAAAATGATGTACTCACTGGGTCATCAGGTTATGAATACAAAAATCAACCTGCCGGACAAACTCAGCCAGTTTTCAAAGTGGAGTCACTGACATTGCCAAAAGCACATGGGTCCTCAGACGTTTTAAGTTTCACATTTCCTCAATGCAGGATACAGTGAAGTGTACCACATTCTGACAAAAGCATCCTCAAAAAAAGCATCCTCTAATTGACAAAGCATCCTCCAATTTTTACCCACTTTGATGGCATGTAAGCAATATTCTTTTTTTATTTCTTTTTTTTTTATTTACCTTGTCCTGTCCTGGACAAGTTAAAAAGCAATGTTCTTTTTATGCAAAGGGTCTTAAGTTGAGGAATAGTCGCCACTAAATTAATCTTACTATGTACTTTTTTCAGCCTGCTAGCCCCATGAGTGGACAGTAAAGAAGTCGTTAGTCATATAGAAGTACCTAAAAATGTACTTAATGCACCATTTCGCATCTGAGATCAGTTGTACAAAAGTCTGAATTTATGGAGAGGATGGTGAATGCTCAGGGAACCCTAATAAGAGGAAGTGACAGACTCAAATTGAAATAACATTTTTGTCTGTCAGTCTCTGGTTAAGGTTTATATAGATAAATGTCAGCATTTTCCCTTAAGAAATGGAATATCTACCTTGTGTAACAAAACTGCTATTTCTCCTTAATAATCCGGATTACTGTCTATGCATTCAGTCACTGCAAAACGAGAAATGCAATGGGGGGAAAAAATACAAGCAACTTTAATTTCCCAGCCATGGTCTGGACTGATGGTGTATTCAGGTGTTGGAATGGATCAATAATCTTTGCTTTTGCAAAGATAAGACACATGACGTATTACTGGGAGAGAATGCATCAAGTTAGAGACTAACATTGGCATAAATTTTGTATTATCAAAGGGTGTTTTCTTTAAAAAATCTTAGCAGACAGAGAAGAAACCGTAAAGATCTGTGCTGTTATTACAAATCACCAAGCATAGCACAGATAATACCAGTCCTGTATGGATGGAGCTCTCCACTTTATGTTATCTCGCACTTTGTATTTACAAACTGTTGATGGAGAGAGGACAAACACGGGCCGGATTAAAATATGAAAAGAGTACGTGGACAGAAAAGCAATATTTACATTTACATTTTGGCATTTAAGAGACGCTTTTATCCAAAGCAACTTACAAAAAGGGGGTTTAGCATTCCACTACAACACCATTTACACACTTACCTTACCTTGAGTGCAATATCCTAGAAGAGGATTTTACATTAAGGATTCAACATTCAACTATCACATAGTTGAATGTACAATACATCCCCAATTGATTTAGTTATGCCTCTATAGATATATGGAGAATAGATTTGCCACTACAATTGCCTGCTCTGTTTGTAGTGATTAACTTAAATCATGCAGCAAATGTAGTTCATCAGGTTGTGGGTGTTTTAATCACATGCTTTGGATGTGTTCAGTTGTGCGTTTTAAGATAAGATAAGATTCAAATAGAGTGTAAACATTATTGCGCACAGCATTGTTGTCACTGATGTGCAAATGCGTCTTTGTTTTCACAAATTGTGTAGACCCTAAAGAGATGGAGCAGGGAGGAAAAAATTGCAAACTGAGAAAAATGCCAAGGCGGCATTATTTTGATGATAATGACACTGGATCTATGTAACAAAATAAATGTAAGCATGTTAACAAGCAGAACTTGTTTGCGTTTATTTTGCATGACAATTGCTGAATATAATTTTTGTCAATTTGTTGCACCTTACATTGTGAATCACTGATCCTAAGGTACAATTTCCTGTGTATCAGCAAAAATGTTTTGGCCCTATTTCCTATCATGTCTTAGATTGTAACACACTGTGTTTGCTGTAGATACACTGATGCATACGGTCATTATATATGTTTGTGTGTTTCACTGATAAGTAACATACACAAACACAAAAGCTTCACATCTGAACACATCCAAAGCATGTGATTAAAAAACCCACAACCTGATGAACAATTTTTTTTGCATGAGTTAAGTTAATTGGTCATGTAATATGAGGTTAAGTTTCAGCAATTCTGCTTTCTCCTGCCTTCCGGCTTTTTCCTTATCTAAAAAATAAGGGAGGTTGCAAAAGGGTTTGTTGAAAATAAGTATCTGCAGATATGTGCTTTGTTATCTCGATGGAACCAGAGATGGTAAACAACTAGAGAATACACAAAACCACATAAGTTCATTTCTACAAGATTTTTTTTCAGATTTCAAAGGCTTTTATTCACCATGAAGCTGTCCAGGTTAAGGAATGCAATTATTTATTCAAATTTATTCTAAATTCCATGACTTGTTTGTCTTCATGGGTTTATTTTCTTTCGTTTATTATCTGCAGCTGATAGAATGTCACTTTTTCTACTATGCAGCCATGGAACGATGCTATAATCACGTTTGCAAAGGTCAAAGGCCAATTTCTTCAGCTAAATTTACTTCTTTTTGATGATGAGCTTTGACGCTGTTTAAATATGTAAAAGGACTAAATAAAAATACACACAGGGACATTATGAGACATTTTACTCAATACACTGTTATTTTCTTAGCCCATATTTTGGTCGTTCATTGCAAATCGTGCAGAAAGCTAAAGTGGCGCACGTGCCAATAACTAAGTAGTGAGTCAATTTATTCTGTTCACATGCTTTCCTGAAGGAAGTTGCATGTTCCGCGGCTGTTTTGACAGATGGGCCGAAATTGAAAATTGAAATTGTATGGTAGGAGTATAGATATGGTCTTATAGGTTATCTGAAAACCTGGGTTGTCAAGTAAATATCCAGACTTAGCAATCCATGAGAGGTGTTTTTTTCAGGATAAAGTTGAAGTGTGTCTGGTTGAAATAGCCAAATGACAGGACCCAAAAGATTCAATTTGAAAATGGGAGGCACCCTTAAAAAAAAGTGCTGGTGGGTGTGTTCTTTGAGGGCGTAAAGTTGCTTGAAACACTTTGATATCAGCGTAGCATCAATGACTTCTATTCAATACGACAGCGAAAACTCCAATTTGCGTAGAAAGGAGGACTGTTGGGGATTTCTTATTCTTTTTTAAACCACGTATTCCAAAAGTGTCTAGGACACAGGCAACTGCTAACTTATTTACAGTGTTTGTTGCTTAACGGCCTATCTCCAAAGGAATAAAGAGTGTTACGAGGTTAGTAAGCTAAAAACAGATTTACAAAAATGCACACAGCAGCTGTGAATAGATTTGAAGGTTCAAAAGTTACTTGTGAGGCAAGCAAGAAAATCTATTAATAACATGACAGGTCGAAATAATCCAACTGAAGGTGAGGTTAGTTAAGAAATTATTTTTATTCTATGTACCAACACATAAAGGAATATTGATTGGAGAACGTAATCAGTATGGACAATTTTTAGAATATTTTTTATGTTATATGTGTCTGAATTGGAAACTATTTTGATTCTTCATGTATGTTTATATGCAATTCACACTTGATACTTTTAAATTGAACATCAAATTCATGACCTCGAGTCATCTCAGTACACACTACAGATAACATTGCAGCAGGCAGAATAAGAATAAGCCACAACAGAACAGACCACATTTTGAAACAGTGAATAATACATTAATAGTAATTTGCCCTTTTACAACTGGGAGTTTTACGTTTAAGTATAGATAGATAGATAGACAACTAGCTAACTAGCTAGCTAGCTAGCTAGATAGATAGATAGATAGATAGATAGATAGATAGATAGATAGATAGATAGATAGATATGACAGAAAAAAGACACTAAATTCATGAGTTTTGAGTTAAGGTTAAGGTGGAGTCAGACATGCACACATGAATAGACACCAGTACAACCAAAGCCAAAACAGAAGCTTATGAATAACTGAAGAACAAGCGGCTTCTGAAATAGCTCTGACCGAGCTTTGACCAGCGAGGGCTGTTCTCTGAGTGGTCTCATCAGCGCCGCTGTCCAGTCCGCTAGGCGGTCAGGAGAGTACGTGTGGTGTTGACAGCTGGCTGTCATTATGCCAGGAGTGAGGGAAGACAGCAGGGACAAGAGGGAGAAACGCGGGGGAACAATGAAAGAGCACCGGGAGGAGGTGAAAAAGAAGAGTGGAAGAAGCAGACGAAGACAACATAGCAATGGAAAGTGACCCCACTGGCCCTGACGTATTTGGGCTTCTAGCCGTACTCCCCAAAGACGTGTCAGGTTGGGTTAGTACTGTCAGCTCAGCTTCACGTTCCTCTGTAAATCAGAGAATGTGGTATTCTGGTCCTGTTATTTTTCCAAATTTGGCTTTATAATGATTTTCATGAGGCGATCCAGTTAAAAAAAACAAAGAAAAAGGTACATACACCATGTTTTTTTTGCTTTTTCTGTCCTGATAAACTGCTTTGTTGTTTAATTCCTGAATTTTGGAATTTAAATGCATATCTTTCCTGCACATTTTAAATCAACATCCTACTTTCCCTACTGCTGACAAGCCTGCATATTTTGAAAAATAAATTCCTTACACTTACATCACTTAGGTCGACTGGTTTTAAAAATAGCAACGACACTACGAATATGTGTCTTCAAAGGATAAGTCACTTTAAACTAGATTGCAGATAGTAGCGTCAGGCTGAATTCTCCACATTATAAAAAGAAGGAAAAAACAAGATGAAGAGGGATGAAGAGGACAATAGGTTTTGTGACAAATTTTAGTGACAAATAGAAAGAGGGGAGGCATGAAGGTGGGGCAGAAGGAAAGACAGTGAACACACAGGAAGGGGTTGGGGTGGGTGGGTGGGTGTGGGGGGGGTTGTATGAAAGTCAAGTCTCTGAGGGACCACCACTGAGCGGTCAGGGTGCGTATGTGTACTTGTGTCCTTACTGTGCAAGGATATGAGGCACAATGTGGAAATGAAAGGGTTGATAATAAGTCATAAGTCATTATTGTGATTTTTGGGACCTTTTGTTGAGGAAAGAGTTATGCCTCGTACCTTAAGATAAAGGTATTCCAACCAGTTATTATAAAAAAAACAAAAACAAAAACAGAATATTTTAGAGATTGCTGTACATGCTTTTACTTGTCAAAAGTTTGTCAAGTACGACACAAGACTGCTCAAAGAACCAATGGGGTTACAAATACAACACACTGCCTTTATCTTTGTTAGTTTTAGGAGACCAAAATGATATCAACTTTTTTTTAAAACCCATTGCTTGCTTTTGAGTTCACACAGGGGGCAAGATTGGAACACTCAGCTTCAATCAGATCACAATCCATAATAGATGGGCATGTAAATATCTTATGAGGAGAGCAATGGAGAAAATGACTTGTACTCAGGAACACACACACATACACATAAACACACGGGAATGCACAAAAACCACAAGTGCAGACAGCGGAACCGTAAAGAGTAGACATCCCTATCCGCAATAGGGAAAAAAGTGTAATAGAGTGTATTTATCTAATATTCATGCTTGATCTTAATGGATCTTTTGTGTGAATGCGTTCTTATTTTATATGTTGTCTGAGAGCATGCTGAGAACACAAAACACTATGAAGAACCAGGACTAAGATTAATACTCTTACATACAGTTAAATAAAAAATAATCATGTTTGTTGAATCTATCTTTAATAGTATTGCAAAGCTAAAGGTGGGGTCAGGCAAGAGAGTAACAAAAGAGTTATTGAAGGTTGGTAACTCTCACCCTGTCAATTCATCCTTAACATGGAACCACAGAAACTCCAAGAACCCAAATAAAATAAAAATAAAAAGGCTCATGGCTGACAACATTGAGATGAAACTGCTTCCGTCAACTGGAAACCATCCGTGATTTAAGGCTCAAATAAGATCCGCTATTCAAATCCTTTTAGTTCCAACACAGAGGATTAAACATGACTGAAAAATACTTTTAAATTCAAACAAAAGCTGTGTGAAGAATGAAACTGCTAACTATGCACACGTGAATGGACCATCATAGACCATCTCGGTGTTAATTAGCACATCCATTAACTTCGTAACGTGGATGTTTGGCTCCTTCCTGAGAGTACGCTCTGTGCCATTTAGGTTGGTGATGATCTTATGAGTGCAGATGCTGTTTCTAAGTCTTGCGGTGCCCCACAGGGGAGCACTAAAAGCCAGCCCTGACCCTGTTGACCATCAATAATGTAGCAGAAATCAGGGTTAAAGTGAGTGCATCAGCGAACGACGCGTCATTTCTGCAGCTCGCAGAGGAGACCACGGTCTCCGCCGTCATAAAGTTTTCACGAGATCCAACCTTCTCTGTTCACCGTCCACATTAGCTCCGTTACGGAGAAACAAGGAAGGGATTGAGGGGTAGAAAATGCAAGGGGAGAAAGCGATGATGAGTCATCGACTATAACGGGGGTCTCCGCCGAGACCCGACCGGCTTGTTAAAATCTGGACACTGCTATGGCGGATGTAGGAGGCCTTCAGCAACCGCCTGCCCCCGTTTGGCTGACAGTCCTGCTGGGAAAACTGTCAGGAGCCGAACTAAAAGATACGTCTGACAGCAATGGACGGATGAGACGGGGAACAATGAAGAGTAGTAATGACAAAAAAAGAAAGCGTTGACACTGACAGAAACATCTCTTATGCAGTTGGATCTGCGAGTTCATGTCAAAAACCATCAAATACAGAGAGAACGTTCAATCTCGAGGTCTGAAATAGTATCTCAGGTCATGCTGCTGCTCACTCTGCTTGTACTAACATCACAGCAGCGGAGATTTTGCGGACATCTGCAAAAAAATGATTACTGGTTCAGTTTTAGCGTACTCTTTTAAATGAGACACCATAGGATGCAAAGTCTCTGACTGTGGCCCTCTCATTTATGCATCTTTTACACGGTGAAAATTAGAGCAGAAATATAAGAAGAGCATCTTTTTTTGCATGAATAGGATGAAATCAAACTGGATTAAAGTTAGTTCTGCTCCGATTTGCATTAAATAGGTGAATGAGATTTGCATTTTTATCGAGTTCTTTTGGCCTTCTCTTGCCCTTAACCCTCTTTGAACAGGCGAGGAAGGAGATAGGGATGTTAATTATGGACCCAAAAGCACTACAATGGGAATGATCTCAATGGCTGCATTGTGTTATCCCTGATAGAATTTAATTGAATTATGGTTAGGATGGTGGGAAACGAAGTAGAGGGGAATGCTGAACACGGTGGTCCCTCTAAACAGCAAAACTGACTCAGAATAGCACAGACATTTCAGATTTATATATAAAATAAAATCCTTTGTGTGGCTGAACTGTCACATTGCGGTCAGCATACAAGGTTACAGATGTTCCTCACTATCATAAAACAACTACAAAACATAACAGTTTATTATATTTCAAAATACTGAATTAACATTTGGTTCAAAACTGGATGCCTTTTCATTATGTGTCATTAACAATCATACATATCAAACTAACTCATGCTTTAATCTAATGATTAAAACCTAAAGTCATAAGATTTTCCACCAAACTGTTTTCTTTTATTTTGATCACATCATATAATATACCTTTTAGGTTTTATACTACAGTTTAATATTCTTGTGTTATGTTTGTGTTTAATCTTTGTTTCAATCTTTTATATTTTGCTAATCATTTTGTGGAAAAATGGGATACAGTTCTTGAAAAATAGTATGTCTCAGGGGTTATACCTGATGGTATAACCCCTGAGACTGGTCATTAAATTTTTTTTTTCCTCCTAGTCGTTTAGAAAAAGTCAAGATTTATAAATCAGATTAATCTAAATGTAAGGGCACTACACAGCCTCTAGATTATCTCTGTTGTAAACACTTTTTTGGCCTGAACAAGACAGCGCAGGTTTAGAGATAAAAACGATTCAAGCCATTAAATTTGGGTTTCAGAAACTTGTTCAATGAATATTTATTATTCATTAACTTTACACAAAGCAGTGAAGAGAGTCAAACGAAAGTCACCTTTTACTTTCAAGAGAAAGCAGACTTCAGGTCACGTTAATGTGAGTAAGCAAAAAAAGAAACAGACATGAGCACAAAGATAACCACTGAGTCCCTTTAGAATCCCCAGAGAAGAACAAGGATTCCCACAGCATGGCAGCGGATGGAAAGGAAATGGAGAAGTAAACAACTCACTAGTATGACACATCTAATAACGTCCATTTAATCGTTTTTCTCAGTCGCTAGGATTTCTTTTTCATTGCAACCGGCACGAATTTCCCTCCTGTTCGCTTTCCACCGTTATTTCCTCTCCTCTGTTGGCACAGCCATCCATGGAAAGTGCTCATGCATGGATAAAGACATTAATTGTTTTGTCTCTCTTCGTCAACATTTGACAACGCTAGCAGCATGATAGAAGCTTCACTAATGGATGTGAACAAAAAAAAAACAAAAAAAACAATTCAGCCTCTTGAATGAAATCAAAGTGACATGATACTCTCCTGGAATCAGAAGGTGAATGTAGTGATAGCTGGTTATTGGAGGTGACAGTTTGATGCCACCACCAGTGGTGTAAACAGATAAGAAAAATCGGCAAAGCGGGATTAAAAAGACAAATACTGCCAAGACATGTTGGCTTTATTTATCTATTTATTTACTTGAGGCTGTTCTTGCCTTCAGAGACAAGAAAAAAGCTACAGAAGGCATCTATCAAATATATAACATCACATCTGAATGAATGGTTTGACTCGACAGTTTATCAAAACTACAGAAGTTACAGAGAGGGTCAAATGATGGCCGTGTCCTGACTCATGTGGTATCCCATTGACCCTTTGACTTAGAATCTGAATCAGAATCAGAATAATGTTTATTGCCAAGTAGGTTTTTAGACTTACAAGGAATTTGACTTGGTGTTTGGAGCACAACACAACACTTCTATGAGAAGCAAGAAATAAAATGTAGAAATAAAATTATAGGACAGAATTAATAAAACTGAAAAATACAATCTTTAAAAATATAGATCCGAATGTACAAATGAACAATCTTTAAAACTATATATCCAAATCTACAAATGAACAACCCTTTAAAGCCTTATCCAAGAAAAATAGGAAGAATATTGGATTTTTTTAGTCTGAAGTCTTTCTTTGGGCCCTCAACAACATATGAAGAAAAAAAAAACAGAAATTATTTTGATCAAATTAGCGTGTAATTTTTACAACAGGGGTTTAAGCCAAGCTTTTACCATTGAATGATGCAAAAAGTCTCAGATCCAAAATACATCAGAAACCGTATGTATCAAATATGATACATTATAGGGTTAAGTGTCTAAATGCTTCAATTTTTTTTTTTTTATCTTTAGTATTTAGCATTTTCCCTCCATTGATTGACATTTCTTCAGCCGCCATGCTCGTGTTACATGTTTTTAAACTGAGACGCGAAATACATTTCTTAGTTTTAAGCTTAAAGTAGTTTCTGGGAAGCTTAGTCTGTGGTAAGAGCCTCACTGCCTGAGAAAGTTTGGACTTCTGAAACAAATTTCTGAAGTCTCGGCCCGTCAGAAATCTGGCTCATATGGGTGTTGACTGAGTATGGCTCGGAGTTTTGAAAGCACAACAACTTTGCCCGAAGCCAAAAAAAACAAAAAACATGCCCAAACCATTACTGGTACGTCTCTGTGGAACTTCACAGTGGAGGTTTCAACTTTGATGCTTCAAAAGATGCACCTCGCTGTCTCCAAATCTGAATCTAAAATCATCACCCTGAGCTAGTTTCCCAGTAATACGTCAGATAGATTTGAATTTTGCTTTTCATTATTTAGTACTTGAAAAAAATCTGTATCTTCAATATTAGAAATGCCATGTTTTTCTATGCCAGCATGGCAAAAATCGGCTGTGTTTAGATGCAATACAACTGCCTGTGAAGTTGCTCTATCGACACACAGGTAGAACTTTTTTTACTTTTTTGCATTCACACCAGACAATGACTTAAAATATGAAGGCATTCTCTTAACTTGGATCTTATGACAGTGCCTTTTGAAGCAAACCTAATGATAGCATGAGCTTGTTTTACAGCTGATTATAGGTTTGTATTCTTTATCTCAAAACAACAATTGACCGTCTTGCTCCTGAGAAAAGTTCCTGTTGTTTCTTCATTTCTCTGAGATGATCTTTGAACGTGGGGCTTTAATAATCTCGGGTAAAACTTTTGCGCTCTGACAGAATACGAGAGAATGTTGACCCTGACCCCCCTGAAACTGTCACCGCTTTCTGTGTTCAAATACGATAACTATTAAGACTTCAAAAATACTTTAAAAGATACCTGAGCGCACAAAATGTCTGCACTATTAAACCATGAGTGGTTCTCCAAGTTACGGTTGTTATGTAATAGTTTGTGCTTTAGAAATCTTTGACTGTGAGTAAATTACACTAAAATTTCCGGGACCTTTCTAAAGGTACTGTGCCCATTAATATTTCTATAGGATATTTTCAGATCAGTAACTTCATCTAACTGTCCAAATAAAAAAATAAAAACATGTTAGGTTGATAGAAGACTCTTAATTGCCCTTTGGAGTAAATGCTAGCGTGTTTTGTTGTCTGTTTCGATATGGCCTCGTGATGGACTGGCAACCTGTTCAGGATGTAGGACCCACCTCTTGCCCAGTGTCCACTGGTTTAAGTTATTACCACCCCCCACTAGGAAAAAGTGGTATAAAGACTCCAAGAGACCCACAGTATCTAAAAGCTGACAGTCCAACACAAAAACACTTAATTTAATCACAAATACCAGCAGGCGAATTAGGAAAGAATACATTTAAACACAGTCTTTAAAACATAGTCACTTATATGTTGTGAACAATTCACCTTCACCTGCTCTTTGTGTAGATTACAGTTAGCCACAATTTCAAACTAAACAAAATCAGAAATAGAAATAGACTTTAAATACTTTGCAAGCGCCTCACACACTCCATACAACGCTTCAACATTGCACACCGTGAAACTTCAATATCATATTTACAATATAAAAGTATTTTCCAACATGGCTGGAAATGAATTGATCAAAATGAGCTCTGCACCACCTTCTTTTAAATGAATCTGCCCTGCAAACATGCGCGTTCACTAAATTTAATGAAACTGTATCAAACCACCTACACTTGATTATTCCTTTGCAGCTTTCCATTAACCCACAAAGCCACACACATGCACGGAAATATAATTAGAATCCTCAATTACCGAACACACAGAGCACACACATGCATTTTGTACTCATGGCATCACCAGAAGTCGCATTTCTTTTACTAGCTGACTTGTACTCCGTGATACACTGGCCCCAGTACCCACGGAGAATAATTAAGCGACTCCCAGCCCCTTTCGCTCCTCATAATAGCTAATCTAAAGATCATTAGTAACAGTATACGGTTGACTTGCGTTATTTATTAAGCTGTTCTGTTTCCTATTAAAAAGTCTAGCGAGAACTTGATTGATGCTGAGGTGTCTCCATGCAAATGTGAGTCCGCGCAGACTTGCCGCTAACAAGTGGCATGTAGGGTTTCTACAGGTAAAAGTGTAAACAGGTGGCATGTTTGATGCACACAGCAACTGTTTTTATGCAGACGTTGGTCATTATGCGAAAAATCTGAAGGTTGGTCAGCCATTAAAAGAAAAAAAATGTTTTCTTTCTCTGTGTGGATGCATCTACACTGTTGTGAAAGATATTGTTTACTGATGATTTTGGGAAAGCTGTGCTTTCTTTCACCATATGACGGTAGTCAATAACTTGTCATTATCCTCAGCCTTTTACCAGACAAAAATAGCTCGTCCATCTACATCAATGGTCCATTTTAAAATGTAGTTTTGTTTTAAGGACTGGAAGGTTCAGTGTATAAGATAGAACCTTGAAGATTAAGGTAAACCGTCCATTACTATTTGTCTCGGTGGTAGGTGCAAGGAGACATAGAGGATGTTTTCCCATGATTTCTTAGGCCCATTATAAGATTAATTAGACCTCATTATTCAGCGAAAATGATGTGGAGTTCCCACATGCTGATTTGGGTGGAGGAGGCATATATAAAAACTTCAGAAAAAACTGTTTAATCTGCTACAAAAAATAAGGAATAGAATTGCACAGTGTGAATTCACCCTTAAACACCACTTGAGACAAATTATTTTAAAAGTGCCTGTCTGCAATGAAGTAAACAGTCTCGTGTTGTCAGGTTTGTGAATCCGATGTGATGGTAAAAAAATGGCTTTATCTACTTGGAAAATGTAAGGATTACATTTTTTTTTCTTCTTTTTTTTAAATGTCAAATGGTATTAAAAAAAGTTTTTTTTTAACCAAATTTGTTTTTGGAAGAAAATTAAATTATATTAATGGATAAAGAAGAGAAATTTGTATACACCAGCCAAACAATTTTGGACTTTTTTTTTTTTTTTTATCCTTTTAGATAATTTTTGAGAAAATGTAAATCAAATTTGTCAATGAAAAATGACATCTAAAAAACACTTGTAGTAACGTTGGATTATAGACCCATGAAATCATTACACTATGGGGGTCTTGCCAGGATGTCATGAAAAACCAAACCAAATGGTGCCTGAACAACTGTAATGTCAACTTTTCTGTGTTTTCCTTTTTCTTTTCACTCCATTTTCCTGCCTGCAGAGTAACTCTTCACCTACATTTCAGCAGTTCTACTTCAGTTGAAGCGAACATCGAGAGAGAGAATCTACAATAACAGCGGCAATTCTCCGAAAGGTAAATGACCAACCAAATCACCCTGACATTTCACGCTGATACTCTTTCCCTGATCCACGGAGCGGCCTACTGTATGAAAGCCAATGGAGATGGATGGCTCTGCCCGTCCCAGAACAATATGGGATGCAGTCAACCATACAAGCAGTGATAAAAGCTAACGTTATCACCCTCAAGACTTCTCTCCCCTGAGTAAAAGCTTCACGTTGCTGACTTCTTTCTCCATGAATACGAGCACTTCGATGTGTTTCAATGTGCCGCTGCCTCTAATAGTCTCAGAAAAGCCAAACACTTTTCACAGAAACACAAACCTGAATGATAACGACATAGGCAAAATGTCAACGGGTTGAAGAAGTTTGTCAGCTTCTGATTGTGAGTAAGGAGTCACTGGTGACTTTAATTTATCTACTAAGTCTACTCTCAGCTAAGTGTAAAACTCAACAATCACTGTATGCGTATCCTGTGACAATGCATGAAAATACTGACGACACGAATCAAGTCAGATGAGGAATTATTGG
The DNA here is from genome assembly GCA_907169785.1 of Menidia menidia. Classification (NCBI taxonomy): domain Eukaryota; kingdom Metazoa; phylum Chordata; class Actinopteri; order Atheriniformes; family Atherinopsidae; genus Menidia; species Menidia menidia. Next base: position 3,714,511 of record CAJRST010004446.1, read on the forward strand.
GATTTATCACATAAGGCCATCAATCTGGGACTGATTGCCTTTGACACACACTTTCATGTGTGGAAGTACACAGAGTTGAGGCACAGTTTGCAAATCTACTGCTGATATTTCTCTGAAATGGTGACAGAGGTACTAACAGAGAAAAATAAAGGCTATGTGGCAAACCTGGGTTGATGAACAACACTGTTGTCAATCAGCCAGTTTTCAAACCAGACTTGATGTGAGTGAGAGAGCAAAATGTAGCGTTGAGCTGTCTCTGTCAGCCTTTGTAAATGACCATTGGGGGTTTAATGGAGCTCCAACTCATGTGTAAAAAGGGTTGCTGATATTTAAAAGTTGCTGGTTGCTGATATCAATCATTGACAGAATGAATGAATAATTTGTACACTCTTAACTAGGTAACCAACTGTTGTAATTGTTGTAATTTTCTTGGGGATGCGTGGTGGTGTTTCAAATCCTGACTTGCAACCTTTTGGTTTGTAGTTTGTATCATATTCTCCCATTGTAATTGTTAGCTCTCTCCAGGTACACTTGTTGTCTCAAACAGTAAAAGAAAAAAATAAAACAAAAGAATCTTATGTTAACTCATTGACTGCCAGAGTTTTTTGAGCATTTTGACTGATTTTTCAAGAGCCACAGAATAGTTTGTGCTATGACTATGTAAACACCGAACACACCAAGAGAAAGAGTAGACTTTCTTCTTTCATCAGGAAAAAAAATTTGTTTCTACCTTATTCTGTTCTTCCTCGACTTGCGTCTCACCGGCGACATGTTCTCTCATAGCGAACCGTTACCTTTTTTTTATTTGCCTACAGTCTATGCTCATCTCCCATCAAAAGTGGCACTGCCACCTAGAGGGTCAATTTGTTAGTACATACTCTGTCTGGAAGCCTGATATTTACGGACAAGCTTTAGCAGATTGTCCCCCAAGCCACTCTTGTTGAAAAACATAAAAGACGTCTGTAGACGTCCTCGGCAGCCAATGAGTTAATTGATGGCTCCCATTTTATCCGAGGAGTGTGTGTGTGTGGTTAGTTGTTTCTGCGTGGCCCTGTGGAGGACTGTGATCGCCACTTGTCTAGGGTATGCCCTACCACTCACCCATTTTCAGCTGGGATAAGCTCCAGCCTCCCACTGACTGTGCTTTGGATGAAGGTTTCGGGGAAAGTGAAATTTTTTTCTTAAGAAAAATTCTCACTTTCTTCGGCCTTTGTAGTTTAAAAAGGACTGCACTGGGAGAGATGTCTCATTGTTTCTGTGACTTCAGGTTTTACAGGTGATCAAGGGTGAGCCACCGGCACAGCAGCATCCCACAAAGCCCGGCCATTATCATTAGACCCTCTGTCATCAGTGTTTGACCATCATTCTATGCAATCAGTTATCTTCAATCATACCTTCTGAGTGCTGCTGATTAGAGGACCAGCCGGCCTGTTTCTCTTTGAAATCAAGGTGGTCAAGCTTCTTTTACCTTAAGAAAACTCCCTCTTAATTCTGAGCAAAAATGTCTGTTAGTGAAAAGTAATTTTGGTGTAGTATTTCCCATATAAAGTATGTTCCAGAGTACTGATGAAAGCAGTTAGCGACATATTTGTCCTTCAAGCGAGATCTAAAGAGAGAAGCTCTCATTTGAGAGAAGGACAGTTACAACGAAAGCAATTAATGAAAACAAAGCCCGGAGTCCCAGATGCCTTTGAATCGTCCACTTTCCTGATATGCTTCTGCATTTCTATGCTGTGCATGCGCTCTCCAGCTGCCATCAAGGCTATAAATATCACTTATCACACTAACTGACTTCTCTCTTGAGAGGCAGTGAGCGAGAGAGAGGGAATGAAGGGGACCAAAAATACTGGCACAGGTATGATTGCTTGCCAAGACAAATGGCATCCATCAACTTTAGCTGAGCTCCATATTCATCCACAATTGGAATCCAGCCATGCAGATACAGGGATGGGAGGAGGACGATAGCTGGTCCGCTCTGGTTTAGTCACGTGTCCTGTAACCCTTTTCCCCCAGATATCATTCACCAGTCTAGCGAAATACTTTCTACATTGTTCAATGTTGATTTTTCCAAACCCAGTTCCTCCTATATTTAACCCTGTAATGCCAAATGTATCATATTTGATACATACGCTTTCTGAAATGTTTTGCGTCTGATACCTTTTGCATAATTTAATGGTAAGAACTTTGCTCAAAATCCTATTGTACACAATCAGATATACCTGATAACAGGGGGCAGAAGACTACACCAAAAATAATCTTGACTTGTTGCATAGTAATAAATCAAATGTATTTCTATTTTTTATTTTTACATATTTTGTTAAAAGGCCAAATAAGGAATTCAATTTTGTTTTGTTCTTGGATCAGGCTTTAAAGGGATAAAAAAGCAGGAGTATAGCTTGTTTTACACTCATGAGTAAAAACTTAATGAGAATAGCTTGGAACTTTGTGGATATTCAAATAGTTCTGATGGTTTTGGAATGATACACAAACCAGGCAGGCGGTTTTAACACCCTCATAAGATGAAATAACATTGAAGATTTTGTTGTGCTGATCGGTGAAAGTGGTTGGAAAAGCAGAAGTGCAATACCATATTTGCATGAAGCTTTGCCCTTTGACACTAAGACGTCGCATGGGCCTGGAGATACAAACAGAATGCATTGTGCATGTCTCCTGTACTGTAAATGTCACCAAATTAGCAACAGAGCAGTGCCCATTTCCTGGCATTTTTCCCAGTGAACAAAGTCTGCCTGCTTAGACACCTCCCTGCCCTATCCATGGTGGCTCAGCAGGATCTGGCATGGCTGCTGGGTCCCTAATAGTAGGCATACCTCCGCACCAATCCAGAAGACCATCTGCCTCCCCCTTTTTCCTTTTTAGCTCAACAACTTTCATACCGCTGAAAATATTCAGGAATATTCGTCTTGCTCCACAGACTGACCTTATCCCACGTCTAAATGAATCTTCGTTCAACTAGTTTTGTCATGAGTCAGTCAGACAGTAGCATGGAAAAAATGAATAAATACAAAATAAAATAAATCTAATATTTGTTTTTTATTGAAAGGTTTTATTTACAAGGTCGATTTTTTAGGTTTTGTATGAATTATACGAGTGATACAGCCCTAAAAAAGAACAGAAATTCTGGAGTGCTAGTTACAATGCCGAGGTTAAAAAACAGTTCAGCCAAACATTTTAATACACACAAATTCCAGTGGAGATATTGAAAAGCAGTTAAACAGTTTTAAAAGCGTAAAATAGCGAGAAAAATACGTAGTAAGAAAGAAAGATTGACATCTTAACAAAGCACCATTAGATCATGGGGAAACTGCCAGTTTCAGTGTTTTATTCCGCTGTTATTGCCGTGTTTTGACTGCCGTTTCGCTAACATGGAAAATTATACCCAGCCAATATCTGTCTTTCTGTGTGAAATGTATTACTGCTACTCAGTGCAAGAAGAAGTCTCCTAAGGAGTTTGCAGGATAAATAAAAAGAAAGAAACAGGGAGTCTATACAGTGGAAGTGGTGCACTGTGATTTAGCTAGGCTGAGGTTACCTTCGGGTACTGAATGTACCGTAGAACATCCATTTTCCTCACCCGGAAGAGTCACTATAAACTTCAGAGAGTCTTTAAGCGGTGTTCGGGGGTTAACCTCAGGGTAAGGTGAGAGTGTGTTGTTGAGCAAATCCAATAGAGATCAATACAGCTTAGAGACAGAGCTGAAGCAAGCAGTAAGGTGTTCTCTATGCTCATCTTTATCCAAGTTACCACAGTCAACAATCAAACAATGTTTTTCAAGTGCTTGCTAACAATATATCATGCAAAAAACGCATGATAATAACCCCATGACATATTTATGAATGGGCGTGTCTGACTTGATTTTGGAGAAAGTGGAAATTCTTCATATTTTAAGGTGTTATTTGCAAAATAAAAATTATAGTGCGCCTTTATGAGCCATTTTTAGGGGTATGACCTAGCAAAGAGCATGGGCCTTAATACGTCTAATATAACTGGTTGTGCTGGAACAAATATCAGGCTACATAAGGCCAATGTCAGTGCCCCATAGCCTCTCTAATTCTCTTTCTCCAGTATTCAATTAACCCAACTTCTAAATCATTGTAGAGATCTTTCAAAAATTGTCCTAAAGCAATGCCAAAAAAATGTTTTAGCTTAAGCATTCTCTCACAAAAGACCACACGAGGCAGAAATTTTAAAAAGTACCAATATATTTAAGCAGCATTGGTATTTTCTCAGTGATAACATATGGGGAGTCTTTTATTTTTAATACTTTTTGAGTTGCGAGTTTTAAATTGTATTCTCATCCCTTCAGACAGCTGTATAATGCCCATCCAACAGGCTTCACAACACAGGTTTTTTTTTTTTTAATTCGGAATTGTACTATTTAACAATTTAAAAGGCTTTACGGATTGCTGAGAAAGATGATGAAAAGACACAAAAGCGATGTTGTAATATTTTAGACAGGGTCTATTCCACGCTAATGCTCACAGGTTACAGTTATGATATTGAGACCAGTCTCATGAATACCAAGTATAAAGTCAGTGTAAAGCTGAATGAAGACATATCCCCTAATCCTTGATAAGACTAGTTTTATCAGTATGTTTTTTCTTTTTTATTCTCTTAAATGCAAATAATGGAAGATGACAAATGTCATTCCGTTATCTTCCACAGCTTAATGAATCACATCTTCTTCTCGAAGGCAAATGTTCTAAGAATTTTAGCTTTATTGATAAATTCAGTTTCGTAGTCACATGAAAGCACCCGGTGAAACATGCATTGGTGTGCAACTGCACAGCTCCTCATCGAAACAACAGCAAGATGTACTTTTAATGATACGAAAACACAATTACATTTCTCAAAGTATTTATGCAAAACACGCTAAATAAATGGGAACATAATTTATAATAACACAGCGGGCATTAATTGGCTTCATCCACGGGAAAAAGAACTTTTACTTCGTAAAGAGGCAATGTTATTGCTTCAAGTGAATAAGAGAGTGGTGGAAATAAATTAATTCCATTGTATTGTGTTGCTGACTTAACACAGTTCAAAATTTAATGAGCTTCTCCGATGCAGGAGAAAAAAAAAAGAAGGGACCATTAAGTGGCTTTCAAGCTGAGTGGAAGGTACACATTTGTAAGCAAACTGGAACAGCTCTGAATCAAGATTTTTGGTTTTTTGCTTTGTTCATTCTGCAAGGAAAGGGGAAGTCCAATTTATTTGTTTAGCACGTTTCATGTCCAAAACAATTCAAAGCGGAAGCAGAAGAATCAATCTATTCATTTACAATTGAATATTCAGTTGTTCTGATCCGACTATTGGTTTTCTGGTGCTGTGCATTTCCGATTTACTTTAGAATAAAGTTGATCAAAAGCTAACACTGGCAACAATCATTTAAACATCATTTACAAAAACCAAAAGAAAAGTAGCCGGCCCATGAATTAAAAACGGATAACAGATATATTTAAACGATGGCTGAAGGCTATCCAAACAACCAACAGTGCGAGGCAGGGTTCACCCTGGATGGATCAACAGCCCATCGCAGATATTTTATGCAGCCATTTGAATATGTTAGCAAACAGTAACTGAGGTCAATACTGCAGTAGAAACACTCAGATAACAGATTTAATTATAGCTGTCTGTTTTGCTGCCCTGTCATGTTACAAATTTTACACATTTGAGAATATCAGTTAAATATTATCTATATGACGTGAGTGTGAAATGAGTTACAACTCAGTTTTCAGATTTTTGCATAATGGGATAGTTTGACTAGTTTTTTTTCAACACAGCAGAGCAAAAATGTAAACCTTTACAACGTAATGGCACTTACGGTGAGGGTTTAAAGTTTCCGGTGGGTGCTTTACAAAATCTTACAATAGCCATAAATGTAGCAGCAATATTGGAGTCACAGTTCACTTCAACTTAATAGCAACAAAGTTCTAAGGTAAAAAAAACAAAACAAAATTAATTTGACGCAATCAACTTCAAGGCATATGGACAACTTCTTATATTTAATATATATATTATTATTGTCAGTGAAGGTCATTGCAATCTAAATAATAATACTTTTTCATTTCCGAGTTCTAATATATGTATTCATAAACAAGAGGATTTCCAGGCACATACACTTGCCAACAACAAGACACGACTCACCACAAACAATTAAGCTGCTGTCTCATTCTGAGGTCAGTGATCATGTGTAGCAGTTGTGCTATGTGAAAGGTAAAAAAAAAACTTTATATATACGTTTAAAGACATATGTTTCAAGTAAGATGACTTGCACTTTTTTTTTCTTCTGTAAGTGACGGCAAAATTGGGGGTGATTAATCTGACTTTTCTCAAACCATAAGAGAAATTTGCCATCCTCTCCTCCCACTCCGATTGACAGCTGAATTATCACCTAGCTTGCCGAGAGACAGCTCATTCCAACGCGTCAAAACAACCCCACTAGCCACAGCCGGCACTATCTGATTTCACACTATACTCGCTGCCTCTGCTTAGTATGGCAAGTAGCAATTTCAATATAAAGCTCTCCCTCTACCATCCTCGGCTTTTTCTTCTCACTGATGTCCTTAACCAATGACACCCTAATTCATTCGTTGCCCTATTTCCATGGTACTGGGCTTTCATTGCTGATACATTAAGGGTGAAGTGTCTTCTCCTGCAGGTCCGAGCCATAGCGCACACACATGGGACTTTGCCCCACTATTACACATGCAATTTGCACAAATTGCTCCATTTTGTGTTTGAATATGACAAGCGTTTCCAGAATAACACCGGAGATGGAATCTATCCCCCGTTGCAAGTTCGCAGAAATGTGAGAAATATTTTATACTTAGGTGAGATAGCTTTGTCATATCCTCTTTGTCATTAGCTGTCAGTACGTTTTAAACACCGTTACATCATAGTGAAATTATACTGCTCTTGTGTAAGTGGCAGGAAAACAAGGATGACCCTTTTTTGGATGCAGAACTAGAAACAGACATAGACAAAAGCCACAATACAATAATTTACAAATATATTATGTTGACAATATCGATGGCAATCTACCTTGGAGACAACTGGACTTTTGCATATAGGTAAAAGACTGTAACTGTATCTGAAAATAATATCACAATTACCATCACGTGACAAAACAAAATACCTAAAAATTGTACAAACTCAGTTGAAAATGAAATTTCATTTCTTGAAGATACTAAAAGCTAGTATTAGGTACTTATGGTTTTTGTTTGTTTTTTGCACAATGAGCTATTTTCTTTCAATAAGACCAGGGGGAAAAATCAATCTTTCATCTTCCTCAGCTGAGAATAATGCCAAAAAGCTTAATAAGGTAGCAGGCATTATTGAAAACAGTAGGTGCACAGACAGAACATCAGCAGGTTAGACTTGAAAATTGTGAGAAAACTCTTGGAAAGCAGATGTGAAACAGCTGCAGGAATCGCCCCGGAGATCAAGCGTAATCACGAGATACAGCTAAAGTCAGACACTTTGCGAAAAAAGGGATCTGAGTGCATGCCTACAGTAGAGTGCAATAGCAGAAGCCATTTCCAAGTTCAAAGCGTACGATGGTTATGATTAAATTTGCAAAGGAACATGCACAGGGAGACAGCAGGTTTTGGAGTTAGAATTCAGGCTACATGCTTCTTTTAGTAGAAAGTTTGAGTTGAAAAAGTGGGAGGAAGAACTAAATCAGGACCACAATATGGCCCAGGTTGAGCACTGAAATTGGCTTGCTATGGGGGAGAGCTTAATTTCATGAGACTAGAAGCTGGGAAAACATAAATAAATGAGACAAATAATTATAATTAGTGATTATTGAAATAATTGTTCAGCATTGTCTAGATATTTTAAAGAGTATATATACCTAAATAGCACATGTATGATGGTGTGAAGAAAAATGTTGAGTTGTAAACAAAACATTTTAATTTACCCTAGTTTTTTCCATTACCATGCACTTGAATGAAAGATGGCTAAATGTGAGATTTAGTGAGATAACTACTGAGAATAAGCGTAGGTGGTGCTAACATGTTTTGGGCTAGAGAACTCTGGGAAAACACTGAGCCATCTCAGCCAAGCAACTGAAAATTGATTTGGCTGCACCCTGCAATAGAGGAACTTTAATGTAATTATATTCCTGCTAGAACACGAAGGTCAACAAATCACATTCTTTCAGAGGCTCTAAGATAGCATTTTAAAATGATAGGTAATTGTGCCAACTCTCTTATTCATAAGAGAGCTGCTTAGTGGTAAAGAATGTTAAAGAGGCTCACGAGGACCCGGTGCTTACATTGAATAGAGTTTAACGCTTGACATTTTGATGATATCCATTGTGTTTGATCGCCTGTCACCTCCAGTCTTCAAATGTCCTGTGGCAACGTCATGAACCCCTAATTTCCGAACTGATGTTTTAAGAATGCTGTTAATTTGTGGGGAAATGCAGGACTTTGAAAAAGTCCATTGTCTACCTGTTATTCCTGACAATGGACTGTAAATGATCAATGATCATTGACTAGCCCTCAGTTCCATCAGAACCCATAGCCTGTTTTATTTTTTATGATATAATTCATACATTCACATCGTGATTGTGGACAGTTTGGGGTGGCGCAGTGGTGTGGTGCTTCAATTCAATTCAATTCGGTTTTATTTATATAGCGCCACATCACAACAACAGTTGTATCACAGCGCTTTCCAAACAGAGCAGGTCAGACCCTACTCTGAAGTTAATTACAGAAACCCAACAATTCCCACCATGAGCAAGCACTATGCGACACAGGCAAGGAAAAACTTATTTTCAACAGGCAGAAACCTCGAGCAGAACCATGGCTCAGGGTGGGCGTCCATCTGCCTCGGCTTAGCATCATCGCGATCACCATCACAGCAAGTGGTTTCTATCCGGGTTCTCCGGCTTCCACTCTCTAAGAACCTGCATGTTAGCTTGATTGGAATTTCCAAATTGCCCTCAGGAGTGAGTGTGAGTATGTGTGGTTGTTTGTCCTTGTGTGTCTCTGTGTGGCCCTGCGATAGACTGGCGGACTGTCCAGGGTATACCCCGCCTCTCGCCCGTTAACTATTGGGATAGGCTTCAGTCCCCCCGTAGACCCGTTTGGATATAAGCGGTTCAGAAGATGGATGGATGTATATGTTTCAATGAACATAATAGCATCCTTAGCAGGAAAAAGAAGCGTGTGTTAGGAATCCACCATTATTTTCTCTGACAAATGCTTCAAAGCTTTCATCTGTGGCCTGTTTCAGACAAAGCAAAAAGGTGGACGTGGACAAAGAGCTCCAAACAAAATCTCAAATCGCATGTTGTATTCTAAAAGCAAGTCTTGGCAAGCCTCCTCTGTCCTGCTTCCAAATCCCAGACAAAGGTAACTGCTTTGAATATTTGGGAGAATTATGCAGGAAATACAAGTGAGTCATTTAGAGGGTTTTACAATTCTATTAAATCCTATTCAAATCCCTTTAAGCGTACTTGATTACGGGAAACCATTCTGTGTTGATTCCTAAAAGTCTTACTGTATTTAATGTTGTCATCTTTTTTCTTCCCTCCCTAAACTTTCAGTTGCGCACCCAGCCGTTAGTTGTCTTGGTGCACACCATGTGAAGTGAAATCTGTCATCTAAATCTATAAATAATTTGGCAAAAGTACATCAGAGGGGCCCTTCAATTTACTGTAGACTTGTAAGGAGGCTGAAAATGAACTTTTGATTGGAATATTTGGATATAGTTTCATAATAATAATATTCCAACATTAAAGGGCGATCAGGCAGGAGAATAGATAGCACCTATATTTTCTGCAAAATCATCCTAAAATTCTATATAATTCAAAGGAGGCCTGGCTTGTCCTTTTTGTAAGATCCCTAATTATAGCTTGCTTCCACATGACTGAGGCTATTTTGAGTCATACAGCAAAATTGTAACCCTTTCTTGGCCTGTACAAGTGCATTCTGTGTCGTTTTTGCTTGTTCACCAGTGAACACTCCACAAAGAAGTAGACGACTTTTGCATGCTTGTCGTTCTCTTTGCACCCGGTTTAAAGATATGGATATTTTGTATTACATCTGCAAACTTTCTGAGTTATATACTTACTGTGTGTCACGGGAGGATCTTAGGGAGGACTCAGGTGCGGAGAGGGTTAGTTCCGAGGGGTTTATTGCAACAAAAAACGCACTCAAAAGAGTGGATGTCAGACATGGTTCAAAACAAGGCTGTGACAAAACTATGAACAAAGTATCAAATCAAGATTAAACATGACTGTGAACACAAAGTATCAAATAAAGTAAACAAGGCTATGGCAAAGTATCAAATCAAGATTAACAAAACTGTGGCAAGGCTGTGACAAAAACATGGCTATGGCAATGAAGTAAACAAGACTATGGCATGGCTGTGACAAAAATCAAACCTTACGTGACGAAAGATAACGAAAAACTCACAAGGACGAAACAAAACACACTGGCACAGGACATGGGAAACGAGAACTATTTAAACACATGAGGGAGGGGAACCCCAGTGTACACAATAGGTAATCAAGACATGACGAGACACCAGACATTCCCCCAGACGTGACACTGTGTAGATTACACTATATTTCCTTGTACTGTATACATATAGAATGATACAATATTTTTTGCTGGAGAGTCAGGGCTCTGTACTACTGGCAAGTTAGCGCTGTTTACATGATATCTTTAGCTTTCCATTTTACATAGACCAACGAGCATCACTGCACACTTCAATGGAGATGACTGAAAGTGTAAGTTTTAGAGAAGCTTTTGAAGTTACAATATATTAAACAAGGTGAGCATGTGAGACATTTTACATTCCCCACCATCTTCAGGGCAACAAATGAGGGAATATTTCATAGAGGAACAGCGTTCCACCCCTCCCAGCAGAGCATCAGTGACTTGTAGAGCTATTACCAACCCATACTGAAGCTATTTGCTGACATCTTATATATTTCTAGGCACTTTATGCTAGATTTTCCTTTAATTTGTCCCCCATTTGCATAGACACAGCTATAGATATGGTTACATAGAGACAGAGGCAGAAGCAGGGAGATGAAGCTCCAAGAAAAAGATAGAGCTGAGCACAGAGGCATATAATCTGAATTCAAAAGCAATCATTTTTGTTCTCAGCTCATAAAGCCGTCCGTGGTTGATGTGTAAGGCTGTAAAAATCAGGAGGATGAGGGTAGGAAAGAGATCTCAAGGGCTTGCAGTGATGCTTAAACTTATAGCAGCCCCTGGGTCATTCAGGATTTTGCACTCAACTTGATTGAATGGAAAACAAATGTAAACAAGCTGGGTCATAAGCTTATGGTTAAAAGTTTTTAATATGGTGATTTAGATTGTTTCTCCATTAAGAAATGATTAAATCACAATATGTCTTAAGCCAATGGTCTGAATAATCTTAATAGACTTTTTTTCACAAATAAAGTTGTCAAAAGATGAGTTAATCAGCAGACCAAAAATTATTGACAGTACAGTATATAACCTGCGTGGGAAAAATCTTCTAAGTAAATAAAAGTGTCAACAACTGCACGAAACTATTTAATTGATGATTGTTGCTTAATTCTTTTTTAATCATATTATCTGTTGTTAAACATATCTGTTGGACAAAATTCAAACATTATTGAGATGAAAGGACAGCACCACTGTGCCGTGGAAGTGCTTAACAACTCAAATGGGTGTTTTTTCCATAGCCTGGAATGACAGAGAATGTTACACTTTCGACTCAGCATGGCTCTTCCATGCCTCATTTTCCATTACAAACAGTATCCCCTCACGGTAGGCGGGATCAGCTGTTCATCATCGCAGCATGTGTGAGGCTGTGGCAACACAAACAAAGCACACAATTTTGGCGGTGTGTGTGCGTTTGGTACACTGCAATGATTTTATGGAAGCGTTTATCCAAATCGACACAGTACTTATTGCCCAGAAGTTTTGGCAGGCTGCTTTTAGTTCCTCGGGGTTTGATTATTATTTAGGAGTGATGATCAGTTGTGCGATCAAGCTCAGTTCATCAGAAGGGAGACAAAGATCAATGAGTAAATCCATAGTCATGCTTAAAATATGCTCATTTATTCATTGGTCATGCCCAGAAAATGAGATCAAAGCACACAAAAAATGGTTTCTAAATGGGGAAAAAAACAATTGCCAGACTTTTAATGTATTTACTGAGTAAAGAAGTGTGTTAATGTTTGTGCACTGCTGTAAAGAGCTGTTTCCATCCACAGGTAATGATTATTTTAGAGAATTGTAGTAATGTGCTTATTCCAAAAAGGTTAAGTCAAACACTGGGTAGATAAAATGCCTCTCTCTCTTTGGACGTGCAAATATTTAGCCAACTGTTAGTTTGTTTCTTTGTTTGGAGGCAAATTATAATGCCATGACACATCTCAGTCTCATTCATTCCACGAGAGGTCTGATAGGTCTAGAGAAGTTCTCTAAAGGAATACCCACCGGCCTGCTGATTCACCCAATATGTCTGCTGCCACATAACCTATGTCTGCCTTCAGTGAATCTGTCTGCACACCAGAAAGTGTGTTTGTGTGTGCATCCAAATACACCCGGCGCTGCAGCTTGTTCCAGTCAGATTAAAGCGTTATTCAGAGTGCCACTGTCAGTCCCTCTCATTCCCCGGAGAGGCCGAATGCCCTCCTTAAGCCCTTCATTGCTATCTGCTGGCACGCTCAACATGGAGCCAGCACTGTCGCTACATTCCCCTTTTTGTCTTTGACTTTCACACTTTTCTGGGTAATAATTATGCTATCATGAAACTTTGCCTGCGACTCGGATCAGGGAGCCTCTGTCTGATCAAATTTATTTTCATGGCCGTGTGAAAATGGCGAGATTTACGGCCATAACTTTACCTGGAGATATTTTAATTTTGTCTCAGTGTCTACAAAGGGTGGGTCAGATTTTTAGCAAAAGCCCGTTTCATTTTAGTATTTTGATTAAGTCCTCCATGACTCAATGAACTCTTCGCTTGGTAAATTTTATTGCTTTGCTGCTAAATTAAATCATATCTCACAGAGATTTAAGATGTGAGCGAAAGAATGAGTCAAGACTTACAGCAGGAAAAAGTTCTTTTGGCAAACTTTAATTGTGTAGAATTATGCCGGAAAGAGAAAAATAGACATAACACTACCCAACACAACACGTTCAAGCCTTTTTGTGTTGACGTTTATCCTCAATCATTAAAATTGTTGCTAATTGTATGACACTATTTGCTCTATAATTAAGAGTTATAACAGAATTTTACATGGATGTAGATGTACATGTCCAATACGGATGAAGTATAAATACAATTGCCCTGGTAAGTAAAATCAAACGTGAATTAATATAAATCAAATAAAGGCTGTTATGCCTGTAATCTACCCTGTGTCCTGCCCCATGATGGTTTGAGTATGCCTCAGCTCCCCTGTGACCCTGAAAACAATGAGGTGGCTGTAAAAAAAATGGATGGACTTCTTTAGTCTATTCATAATGTTTTAATCAATAACATTGGATTCCCACACTAGACTAACAAAGTCTTCCCTTCAAGTTGCATTATGGCAATCGTATCAAGGCAGTTAAAATAAGCTAATAATATTTGTGTTAGTTATGATAGCATTCAAACATCTCCAAGCTTTTGGACACAGGTGGGTGACTTATGTTATTTTGTCATTATCTTTTCAGCTTTACCATATATAAAATCATACCAACGTTAAGTATTTTTCCATTCAGGCATAATATTGGTGAGAGGAATAAAACATTAGTCAGTCACTGACTAATTCCTTCAAAACTTCTGTGGTTAGTCAAAGTTGTAAGGTAGGGATTTAAAAGATAAACACGTTAGGATATGCAGTTATCCTTTTTTTCTAAGCTTGTCTTCAGAAAATGCATTTATTTAAGAATTTGATTTGTATAATTTGCTAGATTGGCACAACTATACAGCTACTTTTGTTGGCTACTTATCAGAACAATGCAGTTATTTCTCAGGGGTCCAGCTTTGTTTACAGAGCAACTTGCTTTTAGTTTCAATGAAGTGGTTTTGCGTCCCAAATAGTTCAATCAGTGCTTTCTGGTACTTTCCACATAGAATATTTATAGCTTCAGTGTCTACTAAACATTTCCATCAAGCTTCTATAGGAATATTGCCTTTTACCGAATATATTTATCCAATCTATGATATTATCAATAATTTCCTATACTTCTAAAAGAAAAGGTTCTATTATTCTTTTTTTTTTTTTTTTTTGCAATCTGTAAAGATTGATGTCAAGATTTTAATTTCACGTCTACTTGAGAGATGGCATTTGTGCACATGTCCACTATTTTCTGCATTGTATTGTCATCACGCTTGTCCTAACTCTACTTTCTTTCGTGTAAAATAGATAATTTATAAGTCGGCAGAAAGCTATTAGTGCTATCAGTTAAGAACCCAGTCCTGTTAAAGGAAATGTGTTTACCAAGAAAATGTGACGTTGGAAAATCAGAAAATAATTGTTAATGTGTCACTGTGAAAGAACCAAGCCACATGATTGAAAATGACATCATTGAATGAATAAAAAAGGGACAAAATTATCTGAGTATGACGGGACTAGTCTTGTTATTTGTTTTTTTTTCACATCAGAACAGTTTTGAATAAATTTACTTTATTTACTTGATCCAAAATGGCTGAATAACAAAACCGGGAGATCATTTTTAATCCACCAAATGTACTTTTCCCTGCCGTACCTTCGTCACTGTCCTCTCTCCTCATCTCCTCCCAGCTTCCTCCCAACTCATTTGCTGCTTATTGGAGTCTCTCTGTAACCTTGTCCTATCTAATTCTCACCCAATTACAATCTAAATGAACCACAGGACTGCTTAACTTGCTTTGACTCTTGCCATTGTTTAATTTGTGACGGTAACAAACTCTGATTAGACCTCAGCAAAGGTTCATAAATTAACCACTCAAAAACGAATTAATCACCATTCCCTGTGAAGATAAATGGGCAATATTCAATTTTTCCATATGGATCCCGCTGACAACAATGAGACAATGTGAAAAGAATATTCAATTATGATGGCTGGGTGTTTTTTCCAGGCAGTGACATTTTAAACAAGAATGGCTCACCATGGCCAGCCAGCTATCGTACACATTTTAGACACAATTTGATTAATGTCATTATATCATTTTGAGAGTCATGGACATCACTATTATAGCTTTGTCAAAGAGTGAAACAATCTTTGGAAAGGAAAGTTAAAATAGGATCAAGAAAAATAGAGCATGAGCGCCTTGAGGTAGTTAAAAAGATATTTAGAATATAAGCAGGCAGGAAAAAAAGAAACAAATTTAGTAGGGGTACACTGACACTGTTAAATTGAAACAGAGAGGCAACCTTCTAACGACAGTAAAATCTCACAATCCCAAAGAGCTTTGCTGATAATCATCCAAGTAAAAGGAGAACAAAACAAGAAAATAAAGTGCAGCGGATCTATTTTGGAATACAAACAGGCAGCAGATAATTAGTCTCTGGAGGGAAATAAGTAACGGAAAGAAAGCTTAAAAATATAGTAGAGCCAGTCTTTAAATGACATGATGTCAGAAAGTTTTCCCTTCCCTCTTTTAACTCCGGGTTTTGTTTATGTGGCATAAATAGTTCAGAAATATATTCGCCATTTGTGTCTTAAAGTATATTACTTTACTTTGTTGTCTCGCATAAAAAGCAGATCTAAATTAAAACCATACAGTCTTGCTACTTCTACATGTAGCAAGAACTGTGAAACCACACCTAACTACCATGTTGACTTGATATGTGTGACCAGGTCTTTCAGAATAGACTGCAAATCCATGTGATCAGAAGCAAAAAAAGGTCAAATCAGCAAATAAAGCTCAATTTTCTCCTGCTCACAGTCAATTTTTGTTCGTTTTTTTGTTATATCTAAAATATACAAGTCTTTAATGAAACTTTTTTTTTTTATGCTTTTGAAATCATCTTTTTATGGGATGCACACATTGAATTGCCATGTAAGTTTTCAAATTTGAGCTGGATCCATCCATCTATCTGTCAATCTGTCTCCTGTAGTCCAAAAATCTGCACATCTGCACTAACAATAGAAATTAAAATCACACACGCAAAAAAAACGCTATCAGCACACTTATGTGTGCAAAGACACAGAGCACTGCACCATCTTATTTCAATAGAAAAATGAACTATTGCTGTGCACCATTATGAGAACTGTAAGAAGTAGCTGAGCAACATAAATCCAGCAAGAAAAAACCTGCATTATGTAAGAAATTCCAATTCTCCACTGGCAAATTTAATTTGAAAAAAAAGAAGCAAACCCACAAACACTCAGAGTTTAAAAAAGAAAAATGAATACAGGAAAAATGTGCTTGACAGCAAAAAATAACAACTTTGTACAATACATCCTCTGGGTGGTGTTTGGGTCGAATGGAGGGAGTGACGGAGAACCCAGACTATAACCAGAAATAGTGCGCATCGGAGATGAAGACAACACATCATAATGGGCCTCATGCTTCCAGATTAAGTCACTTGTCAAGTAGGAAGCAGTCTGCTCTGGAAATATTGCTTCTACAGTATGTTCACCCAAAGCTGCTCGGTTTCACTGTCAAGCCCTGCAGTAGCAGATAAATACACATAACAGCAGGCTGAGAAAGGCTAGTGAATATTAACTATGTAACACGTGATAAAGACTTCTCCTCCATTAGCTTTTCCATTACAGCTACAATCATCCCAACGATAAAGACACTTGCAAATCTTTCTTCTCGCAGAAATTCAGCTGGCAAACTTTAAGGACATCAGAAACAGAACACCGGAAAAAAGACTATCAAACAAACGTTGATTGATTTGAAAAATAAGAAGCACAGAGCATCTTGAATGGAAGCTTGCGAGTGTCTCGTGACATCTTTAATCCTTATTCAAAGTCAAGTCCCACGAAAATAATGATAATTTCAGGATCATTGACGCTTGCACTTCAAACTAATAACAAACACACGACAAAAGACTGTGGAAGTTGAATGAAACCACACGGTAGTCTGCACTCAGGTGTATTTTTGGTATCAAACAGTCTGATTTCCAGAGAGTTTTTTAATCAAGACTGACTGTTCATTTTCTGGCGTAAAACCTCTAAGCAAGCACTGGAACAACATGCGAGGTCAGAGTTGAACAAACATTACTTACTCATATCTGACAGGGGAATGAGCACGCTCAACAGCAGATTCATAATTTACCTGACAACCTTACAGAGAGGCTTTGACGGTGAATGACTGATTTCCGATATCTTTTTATTTTTAGTTTAGTCAGGGCTTCATAGTGTACCAGCAAAAGTAGAATGCAGTCCTAATGAAAACAAACAAGCTTTCTAGTATATTTTCCTACTATAACACATCAATTTCAAATGATGTTGTACTGCTAATTTGTGAAGTTTGTGAATGATCCTTTGGCATCCGCCCAAACTAAAATTTCAATCTGACATGCTTTCCCAAAAGGAGAGTGAAGCAATAACTACAACGTGGTTATATGTAGGGCTTCTTATTTTTGTCACCCTTGATCATTATTAGAGTTTCCCGGTGGTCCATTTTCTGGGAGCAATTTGGACTTAAATGACTTTGAGCATTTCCCAGTAATCCGATGACCAAAGTGTAAGAAGCGGGAGAAAAAAAAGTTGTAATGACCACAAATGTGGCACATTTGAGAAATGCTGTTTGGGTTTGAACACAGTAAGTGTACTCACATTGATCGATGTTCCTGTCTGCTTTTCCTTTTTCCTGCAAACAGAGAACACACACAAGACAACACAAAAGAGGTTATTGCACACGCACAGGAAGTGGAGAGGAAAGCAACTCGTTCTACAACTTTTCCTAGATAATTAATTAAAATGGCTTCTCCTCTGTCCCGAACAAAATTTAAGGTAACTAAAGTGAGTAAATAGATGCGGAAGGAAATAAAAACTATCAGACAAGAATAAAAACTAAACTTAGTGGATGACTGAATACAAATAAGACAACAGGCTCCAGAGTCGATTTAACCATCCTGATAGGATATATAGCTGTCAGCATCCTACAAGATGCAGGTTGTCACTATATTGTCCTGAGATGTTTATCAAGATGTCAGCCAAGTGATCCCGGCAGGTTAAAAATGTGAGTCATATTCAGTTCAGTCTCTTAGTAAGATGTTGACAGGACGTTTTCAAATTAATGCCTTGTCACTGTCACTCATGGCCCTCGAGATATTTACATAAGCAGTGGATGGATGATGGAATGGATGACATCCAGGGCCGCCGCATAATCGTCGGCATTCACAATTAAATAAAACAGGAGGAGATTGCAAACCTTCCGGCGTCAGGGAGGGATAAAACTGGCAATGTGCAGGAGCATGATAGTCCATTGTTCATAGATAGCTAGATAGCTAGCTAGCTAACTAGCTAACTAGCTAACTAGCTAGATAGAGAGATAGATAGATAGCTAACTAGCTAGATAGATAGATAGATAGATAGATAGATAGATAGATAGATAGATAG
>CAJRST010004446.1:3733042-3801791 GCA_907169785.1 Menidia menidia
ATAGATAGATAGATAGATAGATAGATAGATAGATAGATAGATAGATAATTTGATTCATCAGATATAAAACAAAATATATTATAATGTATCGCAAGCAATGGAACTTCAAATGTGCTATCAAGACATTAGTTTATTTTGATAAACATTTTCCTATTAATTACATTTCTGAAATCCATTAGGTTTGTGAAATCTGAATAAAACCGTAATAAAGTATTATGATTAAGTTAACATCTTGTAGTTTCCACCAGTAGCAGTTGACTTGTTTAGGTGTGGCTCTTACGTGCAGCATATGAGCTTGTTTCGGCACACATACGCATAAATCTACGTCAGCTTAACGGGCCATTTATTAACAAGTACAGGGAAAAAACAATCAATCCCTGTGCTGGCTGAGGATAGAAAAAACAAAAGACAGGTATTCAGTCCAGCAGCCCCTTTTGAAGAAGCCAAAACGTGGCAGCAGCTGAAGCGTTGTGCCATTTTGCATTCCGGTCCCTTTAGTGTGGGATGCCACCAGTAATGAGGCTCAATGATGAGCTGTGTGTGCATTTGTGAGGCCCCCACGGCTTCCCAGGAGACCGGGCCCCGTGAGAGATGCAGCGGGTTTTAATGCTCCCTGTCATCGCTCCATCTTCGCCTCGACATTCCTTCCCTTTCCTCTTTACTCCCTCCGTCATCCGTCCATCTCAACACGCAGATGTGACGGCAGAATAAAACTGAATGTGTTAATCAGCCCTCCGTCATCTCGAGCACTGTTGTTTGATCAATTGATTAAAGCCATCAAACCAACTATCATGGTGAACGTTCTTGCTAAAAATACATATCCCTGTGTTCTCGAACTTAAAATATTATTTTTGTCATATAGACACCAATATCTAGGGAATTTTGATGGCACAAAATAGAGGCTGATTTATATTTTGCGGCATTCACCGCGTCATTGATCATTAACAGAAGGCTGTTTGTATTTTTTTCTCTTTTTGTCTGAGTCGCGGTATTGCTGTCAGAGGGTGGAAAAATATAAATAGTTCCCACCAGAATTTCATTTGAGCAAATAGGACAAACCTACTGGGTTTCCACAAGGGAGGGTCTGATGTTTTTTTCTCCCCCATTCTTTTCTTTGTGACAGAGGCTGCGAGTTCATTCTTACACACTATTTGTAAATTGAGTTTTTATATTTACAACTCTGAGATACAATATGCCCAATGAGTGACGAGAGAGGACCCAGAATATTTTTCATATCCATAGTCAGAGGACAGCCTCTAAACGCAATATTATTCGGATAGGCTTTTAATATCTTGACATTGCATGCCAGTACTACAAAACAGTGACAAGCTACTTCTCCAATGCCTTTGTCACCAGGGTAATAAGTTCCCCCAGAGGCATTCCAGACGACACCCTTACTGAAAAGGTCAGTGATTTGTTGAAGAGGTGTGTTACTGTAATAATATATATATAAGACAAAGGAAATGGACAATATTGTTTGGCAGTTCAGGCTCTCTACTGCCAAACTGAGAGAACTGCCCGGCCAAGAGAAATCTTCTAATCACAGACATCGCAATTTCCACAACTATGGATTTCCAACCACGTACTCTTTTTTTTTCTTTTCTTGCCTTCGTTCTTCTGAGGTACTACTACGCCAAAAATGTGTTCCACCAAACCCATCTGCTTTATATTTGGATGCAAGGTCAAATGATTTTCTACCACAGACTAAATTAAAAAATACAGTTGTTAGTGCAAAGCTGATACACTCTCTCCATAGCAATTCAGTCCAACAGCAAAGACTTGACAGAAACATTGAGACTATAGAACTAAATTAAATGCAACTGAAATCCTTCTGAGTCTGTGGATGGGATCAATGAGAACAACTTGCACAAAATGTCAGATTTTTATGAGAATTTCATGGAGATGGACCAGACACAAGACATGAGGGACCGGGGAAAAAACAAAATGGTATTCATAAATACAATAACAAAAAGTACAACTAAGCCAGAATGCCAAAACTATCCTTCCATCTTTTTTGCTATACCGTTTATTCCTAACAGGGTCACGGAGGGTGCTGGAGCCTATCACAGGACAGGTCGCTAGTCCATCACAGATGCCAAAACTAAACTAAGCTAAATTAAACATGGAAAACAAATTAATGAAGTGCTAAACAAAATCTCAAAAGACAAATGCAACCAGGAACAGGGAGCCCGAAGTAAAGACAGGAACCTGAGGAGACCTACGGCATAAGACCAAATGCAATAAAAAAAAACACAACAAAAGGCAAAATAGACTTATTGATGACATGTATGCATGTGACGACTGAATGAAAGCAGCTGAGGACTGGGGCAGGCAGCAAAGCCAAGACAGGAAAAGTGTTTAGGAGAAAAGATAACCAAGAAGCCAAGTTGACAGAGATGTGGAAAGAGGGGACAGAAAACTAATAGAAGACGTAATAACAAAACCCAAAACAGAGCCAAATAGAAAGTAATAGGAAAAACAACCTAAAACTTAACTGAAACCAAAACCAAGGAAGAAGAAATAAACCAGAGATAAACAAGAAAAACTAGGAACTTTCTAGAAAGACCAGCTCAGATAACAAAATGTGCAAAAGCCACAGGAAAACTCTAACTAGAACAAATACCCAAGAACCAGCTCTAAAAACCCAAACTCATGACAAAGCAGATCCTATTTCCACAACATCTCAACAACAACATATATGTACAGAGAAGAAAGTGCGTTAATGGGAAATTTTAATGTAAAAGACAATCGTATTGAATATTTACGCCTTTCTACTCTTTCACCAACAGCAATGATTCAAAACAAGGTGAACAAAAATCCAGCTGGAAATGATAATGTATGGAGCCAAAGCTTGTGCATCAATCTTTCTTGTAATAAAAAATAACGACAATGCATAATTTAACCATACAGTTTAACAAAGTCTTTGCAAGTATAACGGCAAATAACAATCTTCTTATATACACCTTTGTGGATTAGTAATAGCAAATTGTAATGAAGCAATTTCTTTTTTAAGTTTAACTTTTGAAGAAATTAAAGTATTTTAACGTGTTTTTTCCTTAATAGAATGTTTCTTTCCACTTTGAAGGCTTTAGTTTGCTATAAAAAACTATTCAAAGTCAACCAAATCATTCTTGAACTAAATTGTGTACTCCTTCATGACAGAGCCAGTCAGAAAATATCACTCAGTGATTTGATGGGTTCGAGATAAAGATTTTAAAATGCTCACTTTCCCTCACAAAAGCCTAAACCCTTAAACTCCGAGCATAAGACCACACTCCAAATTCCATAGTATTTTATTGCTACTCATGTCACGGTCTGCATCAGATATGCCTTCTTTATTCTTTAATAGCTTCGGTATGAACAGCATTTTTTTATTACAACCTTTAGAAAACAACTTCTGGAAATAAACCTTTGAGAGGCGCATGCTTCCATCGAAGATGCCATCTTCACACCTGCATTTGACACTGCCTCCTCACAAACTAACGCTTTGTTCGAAAGTAATTTGGACCACAGCACAATTCAAACCCGACTGCTCCTATCTATATGTGCTTGGATATAGTAAGTCTATTAAAACTCTATCTATACAGACACATTTCTTTCAAGGACCAACATAGCTGCACATTTCCACCCTCTATGAACATCATCCTCTGACTTTTGATTCTGAATAAGACATGTGAGTAATCATTTTGCTTTGTAGAAACAGCCACAATTACACTATAATATATAACAGCAAGAACAGAAGGTCCAGAGAGTGTCAGTGTTTTCCCAGTTTGAATCTATCTTACATGTGGAACATAATCACTGGTGTCAGTGGCTTAGAGAAAAAGAGACCTGTCTCATCTAACAGTAATTTGGCAATTCACTAACAAGCTTCTTAATGAGCCAAGTAGAACACAGACAGTAATTAGTCAGTTAAAGGTAACATGAAAAAACTCTCTCAGTCTTAAGTTTGGTGATCTTGAAATTGACACAGTCTGTCAAACTCTTAAATAAAACCGAAGCTGAAATAGTGTAATGTTCCAATGACACCAGTCTGTCATGAGCACTTATTTGAAGTTCCAACAAGTTTTAAATATCTCATACACAGGCAGATATACTGCTTTGATTTTAAAAAGCTCATTACTTTTTTACCGAAGAGATACCAGAACAGGTGGAATTAATTTGCTGGTGCAAAACACCCGCAACTTTCCCCCCCCCCTTTTTTCCACATAAACTCCAAACCAGTAACAATAATTACAAACCACTGCATAAAAATGTATAGATAGGAAAGTTGAACGGATTAATGGATTCAACGTCAATTAAATAGTTAAGAAAATAAAAACTTTATGGGAGTTGTATTATTATCTTTTTTTTTTTTTTTTGCCACATCAAGCCCAGTTTCAAGTCAAGTTTTCACTAGTGAAAATATTTGTAATAATATTGTCTTGTACATTATACTAAACTAGTTGGGAATTATAGACGTTTAGTGATCTTATAAAAACTTTGCCCTTAATTTGAGTTTTCAACACTTTGATAAGTTCTTAAAAAAAACATATCCAATAAAATAAGGCATGCAAATAGCCAGTATAAGAAAAAACAAACGTCTTTTGTTTCATAGCCTTTCAACTTGAAAATTGCTAAAATTATTTTAGAAAAACTGTAATTTTCTTTTCTGGTCAAGCAGCTAAATGAAAACAACCTCTCACCTCGAAGAAAAAAAAAGCATCCCTGGTCATGACTTTTTATGAGAAATGTAAACAAAAAAATTATCACGGGGAAAATTCATACTTTGATTTCGGGTAAAATATGGAGGAGACACTATATTGTTGCTTCAAAATGTGCATTTATCATTTTTTAGACAGGTCATAAATATGCACAATATGAGCAGCACTTTTCAGTCCATACTTTTGTTTCATGCTCAGCAAACCTTAACAGCACCCATGCGGTATATATTGGCTCTTATCACTAGTAACTGATAATCATTCTGGATAATTGTACCACTGATCACAAAAAGACCAATATTCCATAGGTGTTAATCATAAACAGGGTTCAATAGATGGGCACTTTAAGGATTTAATTCTTAGCTGCTTCTAAAAACTAAAAACACAATACTGCGGTTTGAAAGGCTGATATAATGTTCTCTGCCAGACAATCAATCAGCTGCTGTCAAATCCTAATAAATTATACTCTCTTAAATGAACACTTAATATATCATTCTAATTATTTCTAATAAATTAAATTAGAAAACAGCCTTGCGATGGACTGGTGGACCGTCCAGGGCGTACCCTGCCTCTCATCCATGGCATAATGGGATAGGCTCCAGTCCCCCCTCTGCCCAGTTGGAAATAAGCGGTAAAGAAAATGGATGGATGAATGGAATTACTAAACAATGGACTTTTATTTACAGCATCATCACCGGCGATTGGTGCACCATTAACGGTACATAGAAAGTTCCTAATGCTGCTGCCTATAGTCATAAATGCATCACAATATTGCATAAAACTGTGGAGAGCTAAGACAGGTTCCCTAACATTTACTGTTATGGCAGAGAAAAGTATCATTGCTTTGGATAATATCGACCACAGCAAATCTTCTGTCTGCCATAAAAGTTTTTCTTCATCTTCCAGATTATTCAGAGAAAGCCTTAAAAGGTGTGAACTCACCCCCTTGGAGACAGCAACCTAATAAAACGTAAAGAATTTGGGGTTCAAGTCATTATCAAAATGTAAACGCAATGGTAATGGCCTCGCAACTGAAAATTAAAAGACAAGTGTGGAATCTGCCATCAACAAGGGGCTATATTAATTTAATTTTGTTTTCACCGTTGGTACAGTCTCTGTTCATCCAATTCTAAACCTTGCTCTTCTACAGTTTCCCATAGTTTCTCGAAAATCACTTAATCATTCTTCTTTAAATAGGTGCTGCTCCAAATAACATCCTTGCAATTGAATGTGTGACATTTAAAAACCAAAAGCTAAGAAATTCATTGCGCAATAACACGAGGATTGAGGACATCGTGGTTTTCAGGAAAGCAAAAATGGCGATGCATGAAGAAATTAAATTGAAAATAAGTTTAAATAAGATGGCGTAAATCTTGACGACTTTGTCTAATTACTTAATCTTTTTTCATGTCTTTAAAAAACCCTAAGAGAGCCTGGTTTGCTTTGTTTTGAGGCCAAAGCAAAAACACTGCCACCGCTCATTCATTCTCAAAGGCTTTGAGAATGCATCCTGCATAATGTGGATTTGTGGATTCATGCGAGTCACCTTAGGGTTGACTTTAAATTCTGGCACCAGTTGAGTTCCAACTTTTGACAGATAAACAGATGGCGAAATGCATAGAAATTTGTTTGTTGTATCAGTGGGATTTAAGGGGGACAAAATGGCATTCCACAGCAGACGGCCGACTTGGCAAAGCCCAAAACAGCTACACTTAGAACAAAACAGGCAGAAAGAGATGCCTCATTTTACACAGAATTAGGAATAACCGGAGGCTGTGTGGTGTGGCTCTGACTGTCTGGGCATAAGTCTTTTGTGACATTTCATTGGGGTTTTATTCTATTGTGAATAGAAATATTAATGAACATTATGAACATTAATCAAAAGGTTCATTCAGGATAGCAAGGACCAGCTTCCCACAATGCCAGACTTTAGCTTTTTCCTTGTTGAATTATTATTCTAATGTATGCCAGATAAAACCTGGCAGGCTTAGGTAGAAACTTTCCCATGAGATTTTCTTTTATTTTGAAATATTTACACCATTTTGTTACAAATTAGGACAATGTTATATGTATGAGCACATTCATCCAATGATAATTTTTGAAACTCCTCAAATAGGAATCATGATGATACTAAGGATACTAAGGTAGGTTTTGTTGAGTTTTTTTTGGACCAATCAATAAATTTATGTATCTCTGCAACTCTGATTTGATTCATAGCGTGATACATTTATGGTGTTTCACCTATAAAGTTTCCCCTGTGTGATCGACGGACAGTTTGTGTGCATTTGTGGGGGTCAGAGAGGATATTTACCATGGAGTGTGGTTCCTGGGAGGAGGTATGGGGCATGCTGGCCGCATCCACGCTGCCCTGCCTGCTGCTCCGGTGCCCTTCGGTCAGCCAGCACCATGACACTCCCAGCAGAGCGGCCACAGCCACGGCCCGAACACTCATGCAGCCCATAAGTGTTTATCTGAGTCCAAAAAAAAGAAAGAAAATACAAACAACGCTGTTAGACCGACTCTATTGCTTTAGCAAAATTCCACGGTTATTCTGATGCTTGTGTTTTGGATGACTATTTACGTGATAACGTCAATTTTTCATTGAAGATGTAAAGACTGAGCAGAAATGAAGAAAATCATACTTTAGCGTGTGATCACAGCGTGCGAAATGAATTGCAACAAAAAAAAACATTGTCAAATAAAGCCTTAAATGGGATAATTGGATCAGCTAAAACATATTAGAAATGGTTCTTCGTAATAATTAGATCAAATACATTTCTCTGGTTGGGTTTCAGTGGAATGGCACAGTAGTTGCCATTCCGGTGGTTAGCGCCGTCACCTCACATCAAGAAGGTCCTGGTTTGAGTCCCCGGGGGAACCGGGACCTTTCTGTGTGGAGTTTGCATGTTCTCCCTGTGTCTATGCGCGTTTTCTCCAGGTACTCTGTCTTTCCTCCCACTCTCCAAAAACATGCATATCAGGTTAATTTGACACTCCAAATTGCCCCTAGCAGTGTATGTGTGGACGGCAATTGACTGCCAACATGTCCCTGAAGTCTTCTATTCAGGTTTAATACTTTTAACCTCTTGTAGGGCTTTTTTTTAATTGTCTATACAAATAATTTTCCTTTCAAATTGCTGTCAAACTTTGAAATGTCTTCAGCAAACAAAAACAGAAGGCTGTCTGAGAATCTACACCGAGGATGTTAATTGTTAAATGGATTACACTTATATATCGCTTTTTTAGTCTACTAAAGAGCTTTTAACCAACATGCCATTTAACCATTTACTATATAAGTGCTCATACACCAGTGGATATACCAAGAAGTAACTTTGGGCTCAGTATCTTGCTAATGTTAATATCTTTAACAGAAATTGCGGCATAAACATTATCACTTTGCTAGCTTGCATACAGAAATACAATATTCACTAGAGCATAATGAAGCTGTGTTATTACCTGTATTACAAAAGGACACAGAAAATCTTTTGATGTTAACAAAGAAATAACCCTCTGAAAGCACAAATGGAAGATATATTTGGAAACCTGAGACATAAATTGATGATGAATTTGACTGCTGTGACATACACACATTAAACCTAAATGATATCAAGTTTTAAAGCAAGGCTTTTGCCTTGCTTTAAAAGAATACT
This sequence comes from Menidia menidia, assembly GCA_907169785.1. Taxonomy (NCBI): domain Eukaryota; kingdom Metazoa; phylum Chordata; class Actinopteri; order Atheriniformes; family Atherinopsidae; genus Menidia; species Menidia menidia. The sequence continues at coordinate 3,741,393 of CAJRST010004446.1, forward strand.
GGAACAGGATTTTCAAGTATTTCCTCCAGTAAAACATGCATTCAGTCAGGTTTAAAATGCATTTTGAAATTGGGTAACCTTAGGAGATGAAATTTCTTTGAATTTAGAATTATGACATGGTGAATAGAGACGGAATGACTGAAACTGTAGGATGGTCTACCCTATGAATCTAATCCTGAATAGTGCAGCAACAAAATATTAATGGCAACAACAGTAAGAAAAAAATTCCAGCTTTGTCAATCTTACAATAATAGTATTCATATCATCCATATGGCAACATGGCAGCCTGTGTATTTGTATTTTGCTTCTTTCCGACAATGTGTTTATTGCTTTTTTTGCAGCCTTGTACTTCATAACTTTATTTTATTGTGAATTTTATAGCGGAATCTGCCTGAAGGACATATCTCCCTTATGGGACCATAAAGTTCTGCACTCAAATTTGAACAAGGGGTGCCAAGACACGTGAATCTCAAGTCGTGCAGGTGTTTATGGAGTCAAGTGTCCAAACAGCGGCTCTTGTCCCGAATACTAAGTATGGCAGTGGAGTTGTGGCGCACCTTGACCTTTAACTCCATCGGGCGGAGGACCAATAGTTTATTCCGTTTGAAAAACCTTTATGGTAAATAAATGAAAATCAAAACCTGCTGAAACTTATCAGAAAAAGTCCAAAAGTCAGCTTGGAAAGAAATGTGTTGTTTATAATAAAGATACACCATAACATGAATGTTGGCACTTGTAAAATGTCACAAAGAGAACAAAATTGTCTCAGTGTGGGTACAACACTACTGACGTTGTCATAGTGATGGATTGCCTCTGAAAATCGGTGGCCTACATTGTTTTGAATACCTTTAGAATGGTCTTACTTTAACTTAAACTTTTGCTGTGACAAAAGGATGATTTATATATATTAAAGTAAAGTATTTCACAGCCACCACCATAAGAAAAGAAAAGTTTTAAAAAACTACTTCCTTAACATTTGTTAGGAACTATCTCTGATATATCGCAATTCAAATAAAATGAATAGGATAAAATATTCACTATCGAGATTTGGCAAGTAAATTAATCCTTGTTAAGTTTCTTTGGATAGTATTTTTGTGACCTGTTAAGAATTCACTGCTGAACTTTAAATCTAATTTCCATGCCACGGAGGATTAAAAATATATTCCCACGTTCACATTATAAAGTATGAATATTTATTTGTTTATTTGAGTCCGCAGACTGAACTCAAGCGCTTATGCATGCACGTCCTGTATTAACAAATGATGAAACTGATACATAAAGCATGCTATCAGTGCGTGGCGCCTTAACAGATCTCGGAGATGTGGTGCAACATTCACAGAGCTCTAGCTGTTACACAAATAATTCACGAATCAATGGGGTTTTCTTTCCAGTAAACCCCGCTGTATGTAATTCTCCACTGTGTTCAGCAGCTCGTTGCATTGTCCGTTTGGGGGCCAGGCAGCTATTGTACAAGGAATCTCTTATTTGTTTACATTTTTACTGAAGGCAGCAGTTAGCTGTGTACTGGAATGAGCTATGTATAATAAAAAGCTGTGCGGATATCCTCTTTCCCATGAAATATCTCTTAGTTACGATAAAGCAACATGGAAAACTACCACTATCGAGACAGCTGGATAGGAACATCATACTGTCTTGTGTTTCCAGTTATACTGGAAATATATGATCAAAATTAAGATGACAGGTAGCAAAATATACATGAATTATAAAAAAGAGATCCTTGAATTGGCATTTTTCTGTCACACATTCTATTTTCCAGAGTAACATCTGGATGTTACTCTTCACCTCACTCACCGTTAACCACACGCATACTGTAGCCCAAAATAAGCCTTGTCTTTGTAGACATCACTTTGAGGAACCGCAGACATTATTCAGCAAGCTCACCAGCCGCGGGCTAATGGGCCCTCATAGATGAGAGCTCACCCCAGCGAAATTAAACACCAAATGAGATATGCCAGTCACTGTCTTAATGTAACGGCCGGGCCCTCTGGCACTGGCCCACATACAGCCACACACGTTCAAAAGTGAGCAGATCTCAGCTCACATGTAAATAGAGCACTGTAGTGGAGACTGATTGGTTTGTTTTTTTATTAATCAGTGGAAAGAAAATCAAAGGGGCAACCATTATTTGACCAGATTGTTAAAATGTCTGAAGAGGAAGTGAGAAATTGGAACCATTTGGGCAACTTTAGCCGCTCGTATCAGCCTTTTTCACTTTAGAACTTGTACAGTACTTCTGTGCTGGGAGTTAAGAACAGCACTTCCATCCTTCCTCTTCACATATGATTATTTCATAGAGTTTCATACAAGATGCTACATGTACTGAATCAGTATACAAGACGTCTCTTTGCCTTTTTCTTTTCCCATTTTTTCATTTTCCCATCTCAGGAATTTTTTTTGTAACGCTCACCGACTGTTAATCAAAATAATTTAGTTTAACTGCAAACTATGGAGACATCCCAAGAGATTTACAAGAGAGAAAGTGGCACAATAGGGAGTGAATTCCCTATCGACCGATTCATTTCTGTTCATTTAGCTGTGTATTTTTGTTGTTTTTTTGCTGTCGGAAAGAGATAAACCCATGTAACTATAGCAACCAGAGACTGTCCAAACATTTCCATATTCTAGTAAGATATACAGGACAGTTTTCAATTGTTAAACTAAATAAAAACATATTTACTTGTACTGATATTAGATTTCATTAACTGTTCGGGATCATTCCAGGCAAGCAGAAAACGGTGTCTTTCTGTTGCTCGTGTTAAAGACTGAAGGGAAATCCTCTAAAATCTCTGTAATGAGCAATTGTGGAGGTATTCGAATATATATTTGTCTGCTGCTTTAAGAGGCAACATCTCAAATGCCTTTGAGATATGTCACATTTGCTTCATATTCAAGGTTTTGGAATTATATGGGTTTTCTGTCACTGCTTGGTTAACAAAAGCTTTTAAATCCATCAATGATTATTTAGAAAAATGGCGGTGAACACATGACAGGCTATCAAAGTCCAGCACTTCCAAAGTCGACTTTAATCATATTTCTTGCTATATCGTTCAATATGTGATCAATATATTGTTCAATAATTATACATTTTTACTAGCTCAGTAAAAAAAAAAAGACACTCTGCTTATTTCAGATAAATCAGGTACTCCAGATCAAAATATAAACTACATACAAATGTCTGTCTTAAATTTAAATCAAATTTGCCATAGGTTCTGGACTATTAAATTGTTAAAGTTTGAAGTGATCAAACTCCTGTGCAGCATTAACTGCAAAATGTCTCTTGCCTCAGTACAAAAAAAGCCTCAAGAAAGTGCTTCTGACAGAGTTGCCTCAGACTTTACTTTTGATAGTTTGATTAACTGTATTTATTTATTCATCATGAATCTGCAACACACACTGATCACTTCAATTGTGATAAAGAAACCATTTTGGCCACATTAGAACCAATTTTAACCTAAGAAAGGGGCGAAATAATGACTGTAAGATGATGTGATTATATCAGAGTCTTTCAAGCAGAGACGTCAAAGTAACATTTTTCTTCCGGTGTGACAAACTACAAAAACATCAGGCTCTGCTTCTGGAAATTGATGCAAATTGTAAGGCTGAGGTTAATGGCTTATGAGTCAGGAGGATGTACACTGTCAACAAAAGGGGCACAATGGGTGTATAATTACGTCTCCTGAGGTACCTTCGCAATTTATGTACCCTATATGGCTAGAAACCGGACCTCAAAGCACACATCTGTACTTTTAGAAGCCAGGAAAGGTACAATTATGTTCTCAAGTAATAAACTAGACAGTGACAGACCACAAGGGTACAACAGCAGGACTTGTGAGAGTACCATCCCAGTGACGAGTCATCCGACCCCTAAATGCAATAAGGGACTTTCTGTATGAGTCCTAGAAGAAGTATTATTCTTCTACAGTAGATCTCCATCATTTTGTTTCTCTGGTGACATGTTTTTTTCTAACTATTAGTTTTAAAATGACAGTATATGAAATAAGTGAATTTCTCTTTCCTTTTCCTTTTCCATCCAATTTCGTATTCACTGATATCTTTCAGAATATTGACGGCAAAAATTATAACTAGAGTATCATTCCCTACAGGTGTGCTCAGTCAAAAATTGAGTCCAACTAATAAAGTAGCATAATATGAGTCCCCCAGTTACATCATATCTTAGTGAGGAAAAATATTAACTGATGTTCTAAAGTCTACATGAGTCCAAAAATTTGTCAAAAAGAAATGTAGAGGAAAGTTTGTGCAAGATCTGCCTTTTATTTTATCACTGTGGAACTTTTGACAGAAAAAATCTAAGAGACCATGTGCAGCTATAGCTCATAGGAGGGTGGCATGTCTCAATCAGAGGGTCAGACGTCCAGTTCTTCTCTATACTATATATCCAAGGTCCATTGGACAAGGCATTGAACCCTTTGTTTTCTTCCATGTAACTAAAAAAATATATATACACTGAGGCTTCAGTTCTGTATAGCTGAATTGCTAAGGTGGGTAGAAGTAGCCTTGAGTATAAAAGAGCTTTAAATGATCAGCCACACTTGTCATGTAACTTTTACCAAGATCGCAGACTTTTGTGGGCTTGTAGCAATCAGTTGCACAAGCACCACTTCACTGGTAAAGGAGAAGTATGGACTCAATTAAAAGTCAGCAATTCCAAACGAGGATGCGGCATCTGTAAAATAGCTGAAAATGAGAAGAATGAAGCTATTCAGCAACACAATTCCACAAAACGTACTTTGAAATCCCCAGTGGTATGTATGTAAATGTAAAGAAAACCAAAAATGAAAACTAATTTCTCTCTAAGCACCGAGAAATTAGTTTTCATTTTTGGTTTTCTTTACATTTCTTAACCTGAACATTATTTAAAAGCCTGTTGACAGACCCTCATAGAGCAAAGCATCCTTGAAAGTAAATCCAGGGGCCTTTGGCAAGAACAATGGAGGTAAATTCTCACACATCTTCACCATTGATCCATTGTAAATGTTCAGTATAGTCAGGTATTTGGTTTGCAATATATCACAAGAAGGCCGTTATGCCTAAAAGGATATAAAAGACTGATAAAAACACTTCAGAAATTGTGGTTAAAGACAAACAGCATAGCGTATTAACAAAACTCAATAGAGTCCCTAAGAAAAATCAGACTGACTAAGCATTTAACTGAAACTCCAGACCGCTACGCAAATTAGTCCCGTTTTCAGTTACACGGCCGCTTTGTTTGGTTCCGTAATGCCAGTGGGGAAAAAAGGCCTTTCTAACTGAGCTATGAGGTGATCAGGCTGAGTTCTCTTTCCAGCTCGGGAGTCCCAGATCTGCCGCACTCCAGGTAGGTTTGCTGTCACGGTTACAAATGACACATGCAGTTCCAGTGCGACAGTCGTTCCCCAATCGGCACGCGTCTTTCCTCCACCGAAGTTGCTGAGTGTTTAAAAAGGATTGCAGGGACAGAAAAAGCAACACCTGTGCATGATGGAACTGTGTGATATGTATCTCACAAGCCTCCTTGTAAGATACTTTTGCATTTCAAGCCTGGCTGTAGGCTGTTTGTCGCACAGATGCAATCTTAACATTTGTATTCATGCCTGTCTAGAATATTGTTTTCAATAATTGAGATGGTATTCTTGAGCTATTCAATACGTCAGAATGGTTAACCTGCTACCTAATGAAAGTTTGATATGAAGAGGAAATGGGTTCCGTCAATCACCGTAAGAAAGTAGGTGTCATATTTTTTTCCTGAATGGTGCATGGCGCATTTTGGAACAAATCTCTTTACACACTGTTGCTCTGAGTGCTGCCTCATACAGATGCTCGTCGTCTGTAAATCTCTGCTATCAACCAGCGTCTGCCGGCATGTCTGCCTGCACTCAGCTTTCAAACAACCCCCCCCCCTCCTCAGATGGATGTCTACATAGCATGAAATAGAGCCACCTAGAGTCACCCGTGCCAGAAACGTTTTTTTGGATTCCCTCGTCTGCATTTGATTCCCCTTTCCAGCGTGGTTGGAAACGATACTCACAAGCGTCAGTCTGTCAACCAGACGAGCATTAAGATCATGCGTTCTAAGTGTGGTTGTTTTTCACACGACCTGGGCGACAGAGATGTTCAGTAACGAAGTAGAGCTACTTAAGTACTGTACTTAAGTACCAAAATGCAGTATCTGTACTTTATTAGAGTATATTTTCCCCCTACTTTTACTTTTACTCCACTACATATTTTTGATTATTTCAATACTTCTACTCTGATCGGTTTTTCACGGGTTAAATCGTTACTCGTTACTGATATGTAAACGTAATGATAGATTGCTCTGTCAGGGTTTGGGAAGCTGGCTCCTCATTGGGCGATTTGAACGATCAAGCATAGCCTATTAAAAAAAGCCTCCCAAAAGATTTTTAATTAGCCTATAGCCTTCAAAAATTCCCCATCTAATCTGAAGAAGCATATCAAGGTAAGTTAAAAAATACAATGACATATAAGCTAGTAAATAAGCGCTAGTTCAGTTCTCCCTGTTCACTCAGGACGTAGCAGCTAACGTTAGCTAAAGCTAACCTAGCTGGCTAGCTGTATGATAACGTTAGCTAAAGCTAACCTAGCTGGCTAGCTGTATGCTACATGCTAGCATAAAGGCTCAGCTCAGGATTCTGACTCTGGAATAATAAATAATAGAAGATGAAGTGCTGTTGATTGCTAATGCGGATGTAGTTTTCTGTTTTTGTAAACACCTGTATGGCCTTTCACATGTTTGAAATAATATAAACAATATCTATCAAACTTTTGACTGCCTTTTTTTTAAATATACACAGTACTTGTACTTTTACTTATACTTGTATTTTCAATACTTGAGTAGACATTTTTTAAATACTTCTACTTGCAATACTTAAGTACAAAAAAATGGAGTACTTCCGTACTTGCACTTAAGTATGACGTTTAAAGAATACTTCTACTTTTACTCAAGTAATTTTTTTACATAGTACTTGCACTTCTACTCCACTCCTCTACTCCAGTACTTTAAAAATCTCTGCTGGGCGAACAGGCCAGGCTTCCTGTCGAGCTTTCCGCCATGTTGTTAATATTATTATCATTGTTTTTATCGAAACGCGGTAAATGTCAGGACAGTTTATCGTGCTGTCTTCCAGAGAGCCTTTATGTGGCACAGAAGAACAGAAAGATAAGGTTATAAACAATCAGTCATCACAGCTTGAGAAGCTTATAAGAATTGCCCCTCAAATACTTATCAGCCCAAGCATCCAGAGAGCTTAGTCCAAGAGTTTGAGCTCGCATAAAAGCTGGAAGAAATTAGGAAAGATTTAGTTCTTCACAATTACATATGATTCCTCATTTGGAGCAAAGAAAGAAAACATGCATTTTTCCCTATTCTATTTCTCTTGTTTCTCTTTGCCTTTGGACAGACCCCACTCCAGTCTTCCCCTCTGTTCTTCTGTGTCCTTTATTAGCTTTCAGATCCATCCATCCAGGTTACCAATCCATCACAGGGTCAGACTGAGACAAACAACCCATACACATTCTCACTGCTTGGATCAATTTTGATAAACCAGTTTAACACATATGTAGAGGGGCCTCAGTTAGGATTCAAAGCATGAAGCCCTTCATTTGTGAGACGCCAATGATAGTCATCATACCACGGAACTCAAAGCGTCCTTTGTCAACATCTCAATTCTGAGACAACATAAATCATGTTTAACTGGATTAGAATAAAATCCATATAAAGTCAATTAATCAAAATAAACAACAAGAGAGGAAGCATCTTATATTAAGGAGCTTAAAGTTAGGAGAAGTTATTCAATGAATCTCTAAGTCTCTAAGAAAGAAGTTCTGACAAACACACAATGAGGAAAAGGCCAACAGTACTCGTAGTACATAGATACCAGCAAAGAAATTAAAAACTATGATCACATGGTATCCAGATACTGCTATCAGCAGAGCTTCCAAATTAGCCAATGTCTCAAAGTCTACTCGTCACCATTTCCATCCTCATAGAAGAGACAGAGCCCCAGGCTGTAAGGTGGCAATAAGATCCCGTCTTGACACAAGAGAGACAAAGAAAAAGAACAGTGTCTTCTTCGTCTGGATCATATTCTATTCTCATCCTGCCTTACATTGCCTTTCTGATATCGACTTTTTTTTTTCCCCTGACAAGTTTCCATGATCAGATTGGCAGCCCCTGGGTGTTAAAGCCCACATCCTGCTTGTCAGGTGTGTCTGAGAGACACACAAACAGAGAGTGACTTGTTAAATCCATTAAATCCCCTGCAGGCTGTATGACAGAGCTGTAAAAGCGAACGGGATATTGGGAGATCTGCGGTGCTACAACAGGGTGGCCTGCTTGCCCCCCTGCCCGTCCAATAGGACTGCATCTGCTAATCAGACGGTAGTGGCAAAGTGCGAGCAAACATCATGAGTGGGGTCTCCGTTGCGAAAAGCGTAAATGGCTCCTCGGAGGCCCCTTAGTGGTCTGTATTCATAATCCTGGCTTAAAAAAAGAGTAAATTGATATTCATGCTTTGTCATTTGAAACCTTTTGAATCCACCAGGCAGCCAGAGATGCTTTGTGTAACATCAATACTCCAATAGACATGAAATGGGACAATTCATCTGTCAATGCCCATCATTCCCAGTGGATACTGGCAACGTGATAGAAGTATTTCCACTGTATACATATTTAATGCATTTACTCCCTCCAATGCAAATACTTTAATGTACTACAGCTCCAATGCCTAATAGTTATTCATTTTATATTTTCAGCTCAAAATTACAAAAAAATAAATGTGTCCTTAAACAAGGACTTCGTTAGTTTGAGCAAAGTTATTCAACAGCCTGGTAAACTAACACTTTTGGAACTGGCTGTGAAATACAGCGTGAAATTATAGAAACACCAAAAGCAATTCATTTTCAGAAATGGAATACATATAGATTATCTCTTAAGAAACTTATATCTTACTCGGGTGATTACTACTGAGGTCTCAGAGTCACGCAGACCTTTATAAGATTTCTATACAACAACTTTAAGCTTTGAACTCATTGGTGAAAGATGAAACCACATCTAAAAACTTGCGTTATCAGAGATTTATGTACTGCAAGTACTGAACATAAGGTGTAATCACACTGGAACAGTGTTATTTCATAACAAAAATTACCCCAAAATGAGGGTCAGGGAGCAGGCAATGACTCCACCTTTGCCAAGGTAGGAGGAATAAAGTCTTGGGAGTAGTAAACAGGTAAGTTAGGAATAGCTGCAGAGAGTTTCGGCATCTGGCCGACTAAAGTCGATGCCGAGCAGAGATATGCCGGGTGACCTTTCCCTAACCCCGCATACACATTCCTCCCTCTGCTCTGACTTTTTTCCCGTCGGTTTTTGCCCCCGTTCGCTCTGCGGAGGCTGGTGAGCTCTGTTTGGTCAGAGCGGCTCTGCTCCCGGGATGCGGCGGTAAAGGTCATTTTCTAGAAGTTCAACACTGGTGATCGGAATTTCAAGTGAACCGCGTTTCCCCCGACGGTTTGCAGCTCTGTGGGGAAACGCGGAACGCTTGTGAGTACAGCCGACAGGCACATTAATGGGACAGTGGAATGAAAATGTACAGAATGTAATGGAGCAAGTCACCAGCCTTCCTCCGTTTCCGTGCCGTTCCTATTAAGTGCTTATCATTGTCATGGGCCTCGTTTTAACTGGAGTTATATTTCTTTAGGCTTGAGGGTAGTGTAAGTGTTTGTATTTCCTCTTTAAAATCCATAAGTAAATAAATTCATGTTTTTCGCATGAATTTATCTGGGTTTTTTTTATCAGTTCTGTTTTATTCCCATCACACAGACTACAGCTATCGATTTGCATGTGAACCTTTGTTTTGGAGTACTTACTCTGTTTCTGAGAGCACTTTCAGTGGAAGAAAACATGTGAGTGTGGTGTAACTGAGGGGATAGTTTTTCTGGGAGGGATGAAGCTCTTCGGTCCAGATAACGCGAGCTTCACTTCTAACGTTATTGGTTTTATAGAGGTAAATTAAGATGAATGTGATTTTTTTCATTGTAATTGAATGTTCAATTCAATTCCTCCCAAGGTCTCTTAATACCTAACTGTTTAGAACCTGGAGTTCCAACTTAATTCAAAATTCAAAAATAGTAAACACTGTTAACCACCAGCAGCAGCATTTGTCCATACCTGTATATATACTCCAAAATGATCTGTCAGTCAATTTTTATTCATGGAGGGGATTTTCCATGTGCAAAGAAGATTACAGTAACAAGAACCCTTCTCTTTCATGACTTGGCCGTCTGCTACATGATATCATGCTTATTAAGAAACTAATTTGAGGACCATCGGGATCCTAGTTTGAACATTCTGTCCATTAAATCCCAATCAAAACCGTCTAAATTACGGTCTGTTGAACTGTATGAACTGAGCTATTTGCAGGAAGAACACTGTAACATACATTTCTGGCTGGATAGTCTGTCAGGTAACTATAGATTCTGTTTTTACCCCCAGCCCACAAGAGCTCAAATCCTTATGTAAACAGCACCAAAAGAGTCAAGCTTCTGTTTTGTTGATTAGTCTGAATGAATGCTGACCATTTCCAAGCAGAGCATTAATTGATTTGGGGCCATTATATAATCGTTCTGATTTCAGACCAAAATAACTATAGATTTTTCATTACAAAATGGAAAAACTGTAACTACTAATCCTCAACACAACTATTAAACAACACAACTATTGACACTGCATAGCCATTTATGGGAGAGGGAAGTATTCATTCCATTAGTGTCACTCAAAAGGTAAATTACCTGTTTGTGATGATGTATTTGAATTCAGTCTTAAGACCTTATACTTTGAGTTTATGCTTGAGTTTTGTTTTGTTTTTTGCTAAAAGAATCCCCTCAATTTATAGCACATCATCATGCTGTTTTAAGATACTTTTTGTAGAGTTTAATTGGTTATCAGCTGAGTCCTCTTGAAGCCTAATTCAAGTTTAATGATTTGGTCGTTACTGTGAGGATTTGTTTGCGTACCCCACGTATTTGTGTTTGTGTGTGTGCGCTGACCAGTGTATCTTTATTGTTAGTGTGTGAGTCATCCTATCATCCTACTATTAAGCCTTCTCTGAAGCAACAACCAGCCATAATCTTCTGTAATGGGTCTCTGTCAGGCAGCTAATAAGATACAAAACCAGACTTCAAACTGACAGAGAAACTATTCTAGGATACATCTTTATATCTTGAACCGACCCCGTGGGCATAACTTATTTAACTATGGGTGATTAGAATGGGGTTTCATCTCTCATTTCTCATGCCTATCTGATGTCATTTGCATTCACCAAGACCTCACTGGTTTTGCATACAAATCCCAACTTAGTTGCTGGTTTATTTAATTGATGAATTCATAACTATTCCTTGTTTAGGAGCGAGGGATAGTTAGGTATTGACCCAGGTCCCAGCATATCTTTACACGGGGTGTTTGTGAGCGTGGATATATGTTCCAGATGGAGACGGACATCGAACCACAAGGAGAATGGAGCAGGAAAGGGAAGATAAAGAGTAGAGAAAAGGGAGGAAGGATCGTTTTCAGCACCACGGAGAGCTCCTGCGTGCGCACTTCGCAAATCCTCATTTCCCTCTCCGCTGGCCGTCACGGAGGTTTTTTTTTTTTTTACTGATGCTGTGCCGGATCTCTGGTGAATGATAGGACTGATAGGATTTTCCCCCATAAGAGAGTGCCAAAGCAGCTCATTTAACACGGCGAAAAGCAGGAAAAAATCTCCTCAAGGCTTGTGTTCTCCGGTATACTCTTAAGAGTTTTTATGCGTGTCTTTTGCGTGCGTCCCTCGATCAGATGAAGTGGTCAAACGAATTGGCCGGCGGGAGGTGCGCGTGGGAGGTGTTAGAGGGGGGGTGTTGCGACAGAGGTTTCCGTGCCAGAGTGTCCGGGGGGCGACGGACGTGTGCGTATCCGGCGCATCCGGACTGAGAAGTCCAGCCGGAATCATGCATCAAACATACTACCCTACTGTTTTGTTTTCGAGCAAGTAGAGCCGATGTGCGGAGGTACCCAAGCTGACATCTGGTCGTGTGAAAAATTATTAATCAAAGCCCCCTTGGTTTGCGCCAAACGAAAAGCGACAAATCGAGCCGATGGAGTTAAAACACTGTCACAGATTGTCATTGACATCGCCCTGCGCTATGAGGCTGCATCCCCTCTCAGATGGAATTTCTGGAGCTCCTCTGTTACTGATAGCAGATAAAACTAATTCCAATTTTAAACCCACTCTCTATACTTCCCATTCCCTGGCGCCACAGTTGTAGAGAAGCATTACGCGCACAACAAAACAGGCAAACTTACAGTAAAAATACAAGAAAAAACCAATCGGTAGTAAAGACAGTTTCGTTCTTACCTGTGATATCCGAGACCAGAGACAGGGGGAAAAAATCGCGCAAATAAAACGCCACAGGCTTTTCCAACGCAGCGACTGGTCCAAAGTGTGATCAGTATAGTTCCCACCCCTCTTTTTTTTTTTTTTCCCGGGTCCGGTTTTTAATTCTAGGGGGGCTGGTGGATCAGGATCAGTAAGCGTTATAGCTCGTCGTTCCCAACTCTTGTCATTCTCCTGCTCTCCTCGGGCTGCGTTTCGCTCTCAGCAGCTCCTCTCTCCTGCTCTGCCCCTATTTCAACTCCTCACGCTCGTGACGTCAGCCGCGCGCTCGCTCGTTCGCGCGCGCGCGCTGCGGCTGCATCTGCGGATTCAAATCGCGTCGGGATAGGCGACACCTGTGCGTGCGCGAGCGCGTGCGCGTGCGTGCGTGGCAGTCTGCGCGTTTTGACACCGGTGCAGACTAGACATGTTTATACTGGGAAGAATGCTTAAAAAAAGAGACAGCCAACGTGATAAGTGCGTTAAAAGATTTTTTTTTTTTTTTTTTGCTTGATTCCAGGATTTTGGTTTGCGTTGACTCTAAGCATAAAGTTGGCATCATTTTAAGGTCATTTAAAGTTTGAGAAATTGGAACGTGAATAATAAATGTGTGATTCAAAAGCTTTGATCAGCCCCGGACCTGTAAAGAAATAATACATTCAGCAGTACGAAGATTATAAGATGAAGATAGTTTCCCTATTAAAACCGAGCTCAGGCAAATAAAGAAACGATGCTGATTATCATCAAGTCAAAAAGTAGATCTGCTTTTGTTAAAGGTTTAATTTGTATTTTTCGTTTCACTTTCGTTTGGACTTTGTGTCATCGGTGACAAAGACTTGCAGCATAAATGGTTGATTAACAGGAATGATGATGATTTGGACATTCAGAAATCCTATTGCAACACATGAGTAGGTCAAAAATAGATTGAAAATATGTCTGAACAAAAAGAATTGCATGTAAAACCCTACCTAATATCACATTTCACAATAAAAACAGCTGATAAATAGGTGGCTTTGATACAATTTCAGTCAACTAGAAGACTTGAGATTGTAACGGCCGTCCTCTCTTCACCTTTTTAAGTTCCAGTGAAGGGAACATTTTCTAAACTGCGCATGGCACAATTAGGCCTACATACTGTATCCTAAAGAGACACTGGGATGGTGGCGCCCCCATCAAAATTGCATGTGCCACTGAAACATTTATGCTCGATGTAACATTTATCAAGACAACGACAAGAAAAAAAGAAGAGGAGAGAAAGCAAGAATCAAAGAGGCGGAGAGAAGACAAAAGTAAAAAAGAAATGGGAGCTGGTCAGAAAACCAAAATGATATACTGAGAACTGAAAGAAAGAAACTGATCTTCATATCAGTATCAACCCAAGTAATACAAATATCTTTAAAGTTTCCCCTCTTTTTAATTTAGTGATGAATAAACACATATGCGTGCCTCTCAAGAGTATGGTAACATTTGAGAATGACTAACATGCTGCTTTTGGTCTGAATGGCCTATATATTTCTGTCCCATTTGAACTCAACTGGTAAGTAGTGAAATTTGTGAGAAAGTAGACAAAGATGAGTCAATTAAAAAGCTTCTGAGAGGCTGATTGGGCCATAAAGAGAGACATTTAAAGGCAGATTTCAGAATACATATATATATATACACTACCGTTCAAAAGTTTGGGGTCGCCCAAAAAATTTTGTGTTTTCCATGAAAAGTCACACTTATTCACCACCATACATTGTGAAATTAATAGAAAATGGAGTCAAGATGTTAACAAGGTTAGAAATAATTATTTGTATTTGAAATAAGATTTTTTTTACATCAAACTTTGCTTTCGTCAAAGAATCCTCCATTTGCAGCAACTACAGCATTGCAGATTTTTGGCATTCTAGCTGTTAATTTGTTGAGGTAATCTGGGGAAATTGCACCCCACGCTTCCAGAAGCAGCTCCCACAAGTTGGATTGGTTGGATGGGCAGTTCTTGCGTACCAAACGGTCAAGCTGCTTCCACAACAGCTCAGTGGGGTTCAGATCTGGTGACTGCGCTGGCCACTCCATTACCGATTGAATATCAGCTGCCTGCTTCTGCTCTAAATAGTTCTTGCACAATTTGGAGGTGTGTTTAGGGTCATTGTCCTGTTGTAGGATGAAATTGGCTCCAATCAAGCGCTGTCCACTGGGTACGGCATGACGTTGCAAAATGGAAAGGGATTCCATTTTCAGAATCCCTTTTACCCTGTACAAATCTCCCACCTTACCAGCACCAGAGAAAACCCCAGACCATCACATTACCTCCACCATGCTTAACAGATGGCGTCAGGCACTCTTCCAGCATCTTTTCATTTGTTCTGCGTCTAACAAACGTTCTCCTTTGTGATCCTAACACCTCAAACTTGGATTCATCCGTCCACAACACTTTTTTCCAGTCTTCCTCTGTCCAATGTCTGTGTTCTTTTGCCCATCTTAATAATTTTCTTTTATTGGCCAGTCTCAGATATGGCTTTTTCTTTGCCACTCTGCCCAGAAGCCCAGAATCCTGCAGCCGCCTCTTCACTGTAGATGTTGACACTTTTGTTCTGCAGGTACTATTTAATGAAGATGCCAGTTGGGGACCTGTGAGGCGTCTGTTTCTCAAACTAGATATTCTAATGTACTTATCTTCTCGCTCAGTTGTGCAACGCGGCCTCCAACTTCTTTTTCTACTCCGGTTAGAGCCTGTTTGTGCTGTCCTCTGAAGGGAGTAGTACACACCGTTGTAGGAAATCTTCAATTTCTTAGCAATTTTTCGCATGGAATAGCCTTCATTTCTAAGAACAATAATAGACTGTCGAGTTTCAGATGAAAGTTCTCTTTTTCTGGCCATTTTGAGCGTTTAATTGACCCCACAGATGTGATGCTCCAGAAACTCAATCTGCTCAAAGGAAGGTCAGTTTTGTAGCTTCTGTAAGGAGCTAAACTGTTTTCAGATGTGTGAACATGATTGCAAAAGGGTTTTCTAATCATCAGTTAGCCTTCTGAGCCAATGAGCAAACACATTGTACCATTAGAACGCTGGAGTGATAGTTGCTGGAAATGGGCCTCTACACACCTATGTAGATATTGCACCAAAAACCAGACATCTGCAGCTAAAATAGTCATTTACCACATTAGCAATGTATAGAGTGTATTTCTTTAAAGTTTAGACTAGTTTAAAGTTATTTTCATTGAAAAGTACAGTGCTTTTCCTTCAAAAATAAGGAAATTTCAATGCGACCCCAAACTTTTGAACGGTAGTGTATATTTATTTCGAAACATTTTCACTCTATCGTTATCTAAAAGTATTATTTCAGGAACATTTTTAATGAATGAGCCCAGGAGAAAAATATGGGATTTCAAGACCCAGTCATTACTGATTAAATTTTATATCTATGGGGAATGATTAACTCGATTTTTCTTTTTTAATTAATCAGAATTTCCAGCTTAGAATTGACTACTTTGTTTTCTTGATTTCAGCCTTTTAACAACAGTTTGTCTAGACTCGCAGTCAACAACTTCCAGATATAAAAGATTTTTATCTGGGAACTGTGATGGACCGATGGCCCGTTCAGGGTCGCGATCCTGAACTGGAATAAGCGGGTGTAGAAACTTGAAAGCCAGGTTTTATTTGACAGACGACAAAATAGAAGGCGTATTTTTTGGAGGAAATTTAATATTCTGAGTCAGTGCAGAGGGACCAAAAGAGGTTTCGTGAAGCCTAACAGAACAAAAAGTGTAAGTGGGTCCTTGTGCCAAAATTCATCCGTGAAAAAGTATTTTGAGGGGTCAATAAAAGATTTTACGGGAATTTACTTGAAGAATATCGGGGCGCCATTTGCATAAAAGGGCCTGTAATGCTAAGCATTTTATGAACTTACAAAAACATCTTTTGACAGCTATGTTTACCTCCACACTGTTGCTGAATTGTGGGGGTGGGGAAATTGTGATGGGTCAGCACCACAGAGAGAGATACAATGGACAAAGAAAGGGACTAAAGATCTGTCCACATGCACATCAACGAAAGGTGTGAGATGGAAACTAAATAGTAGGAAACAATGTACACTTTTGTAACTCTGATTGAAAATGTCTAATTATTTAGCCGTACTACATCAATTTAAAGTTAGAAAAAAGCTTAAAAATACAAAATCCTGACCATGAGGAGAAGTAAAGTAGTAAAGGATTGTGGGACATGTGACTGACAATCCTCAAACCAGCAATGAATTGCATGTAAGTCAGCAGAGACCTGTTATCTATCACCCTTCATCGTGTTATAAGGGAGAAAAATCAATGTCTACAACATATGTGTGCGTCAGGTAGATGTGCTCGTAATAATGAAGTGAGACATGGCAGATGGAAGTCATCATGTACCATAAGTGTAAGGGGGATGATGTACACTTACTACATAACATCAGTTGCATTTCCATATAGATGAAGTCAAACAATTGTGGGAAAAAAATAGTCATGTTTCAGCTTTAAAAAATATTTGCAGGTGGACCATTGCCAAAAAAACAAAAAATAATTTCTCTCTTTGCAGAAAATTCTGAGGATTTAAATTATAAATTTATATGAATATCCAGACTTTCTGACTTCAGAATTGTTCTGCTCAAGCATCTTTTATGTACCCTTTGTATGATAAAGCAGTATTACAATTACTGCTTTCTATTTATTTTATTATCTTCTGAGTGTTTTTCATTCAAAATCTTTCTGACAAGCAACGTGCTCTTTTTATACTAATGAAGCACTGAACAATTTATTTCTCCTAAAAGGACATTGTTTACACCTTCCCCCTTTTTCGAAAAGAAACACCCTGAGAAACATACAGACACGTTGTGCACGTCGCGCTCACATTCTTCAACCCATCTCCGTGTCACTGAAGTGGAAGTGTTTGGATCCATATTATTGACGAATGCAAAACCAGATCTATTCATAAAACCAAAAGGTCTCTGGGCACAACAGAGATGATTACGGCCCGCTATAAGCATAGCCTGAGTGCCTGATCAATCACACCTAAATGCTCCAAATACGAATTAACCCCCTCGAGGGGCTCATATAGACCGCAGCTTGTGCATGGAATCGCAAATGGATCATCATGTGTTTATCACCCACAGCTAAACCAACGTCTGGGCAAACTTGTTTTCGGACTAGCCTCCACAGCAGTCGTCATTATCTCTGTCACCGTTCGCTCTGGAGTGTTTGTGCCAGCAGCCCATATATCACAAACGTAATATCTCCCTCCCTCAGCCCTGAAAGGTGCTCGGGCATGTGTCAGCACTAAAAGGTCTGTCTCGCATAGGGGGGCTTCCTCCGAGACACAAACGCAGGGAGATAAAGTCATGACTCTTCTTTATGAGTCCTTCCTCTGGCTAACCTCTGTCACTATGGAAGCGACTCAGCCATCATACAGTGTACGACACACACATGTCTGAGTCATTTACAGCATAAGGGACTCCATGTAACAGCGATTTTCTACACATACAAACACCCGGTACGACAGTTTCATTTAGCGCAGTTTTCTGTCTAAAATGGAGGAAAATATTTGCCAAAATGACTAATTATTAGGCATAATATTACTGGTGAGTTGCTAATGGAACAGATCTCGGAGGACAGACTTTTGATGATTTTCAGTGCAAATTTCTGATAAAAAGGACATTGACATTTAATAATATTAATATCGTTAAAATTTCTTTTTCTTGTCATTGTTCGGTTTTTAATTTAATTTGATGATTCAGTAGAGAGCTGTGCGTATTAACACTGGTTCCTGACTCACATGCAGTGGTTTTACCACTGAATTACAGCTCAAGGACCTTGTTATTGTGAATTGGTGAATTAGTTTTTAACCTTGTACCTCGCCAGCTAAAATCTGTCCTTTTTTGATAAAATTTTAATAGAACTTAATGAGGCAAAACTTGTATTTTTGCCTCTCTCTGATCTCTGATCATTTATTCAAATTTGTGACCTGTTGTAAAATATTGTAAATATTTGTAAGATGTTTCAACAGGTGTTGTTTCAATTACTTTTTTCATAAGCCAAAGAAATGTTTTGAATAACTTACTCATCTCAGCGTCTCTGGTTACTCATCTGTGTGGTTGTGATCTTCCCACTTTTTGCTGGATCTGGGATACATCAGCTACATAAAATAACAAAAAAAAACAGCTTTTGTCATGTGTTGATATGAATCATCAAAAATTTGAATATTGTTTTAAGCAGATTTACAAGCAGAGCATTAGTAATAACCAAATCACTATAGTTAGTGTTTTTCAAAACAACTGCCGCAGAAAAAATACTCAATAGTAGAAAATCCAAGGACAAAATAGGTCTAAACTACTAGTTTGGCACAATCCCGGAGCAAAATATTCTGCAAAGCGATTTATACATTTGCATTCAGTCTTTGAATATGTCTTCTAACAAAAGCAGGCAGCTGCATTAGAACAGCTTGATCATTGCCACACTTTTGAAATTATATCCTTTCGTCCTTAATATTTTTTTTGCCATGCATGACGAGTCTTTAATCAACTTCTGGTTCATTCTCGTTCATCATTTCCATCTCTTACCGTGGTCTAAAATCCTATCAGACATTCAGAGTATTGGGGTCAAAGTTCAGTTTAGTGTAACTTTTCTCACACAGTTTGATGGAATCGCTATACGAGTGCTGCTGTTGTTCAATTCAATTCAATTCATTTTTATTTATATAGCGCCACATCACAACAACAGTTGTCTCACAGCGCTTTCCAAACAGAGCAGGTCTGACCCTACTCTGAAGTTAATTACAGAAACCCAACAATTCCCACCATGAGCAAGCACTAGGCGACACAGGCAAGGAAAAACTTCCTTTTAACAGGCAGAAACCTCGAGCAGAACCATGGCTCAGGGTGGGCGGCATCTAACCGTGTCATACTTCAAAACCAGCTTTGAGGGGACCTTCTTACACACTCTGAGGTGCTGAAACTTAAATCTTCGTATCACTTTCTGCTGATTAACACCAGGGATCTAAATGGTGGTATGTGAGCCGAATTACATTTGCTTACAGAAATACAAAGATATTAAAAACTTTTCCCTCGTGTCGTGCTCTGCTGAGGCTGGAGGCTGTGCTGACAAAGCATTGCGTTAACTTCTCGTTTTGTCCTCTAGACATATAGCTTTTCTGGACCAGGGCTTTTTTTTGCTTTCTTATGCTGCCTCTCACACTCATTCGTACTAATGCACACACTGTGTTCGCTATGTGTTTCCATGTGCGCGGAAACACATAGCGACACTTGCACAGAACTACATTTCTCACTCGTGCGCCCATCTCTGTGCCAGCACACACACACACACACACACTTCTCGTATAATAGTCTTTGTTTCCTCCCTCCTGCCCTGCTCCAATTTGATGGCAGCATGGCCGCCAGGTTCCCCAGATGACCATCCAGATAGAGCTAACAGATGAAAGCAGTAGTAAGACGCTGGCGGTAATGGCGCTACGGCTCGGGCTCACAGCCCATATTTCTCACTGATGGCCGGGGTGCCCTGCCTTCCCTCTGACACCTGCAGGAGTGAGCTTCTTCAAAGAGTTGTTCGAATTAGAGAGGCGGAGACGCATAAAGGAACAGAAGTCTATATGAAACATTTACACATGCT
This sequence comes from Menidia menidia, assembly GCA_907169785.1. Classification (NCBI taxonomy): domain Eukaryota; kingdom Metazoa; phylum Chordata; class Actinopteri; order Atheriniformes; family Atherinopsidae; genus Menidia; species Menidia menidia. Next base: position 3,761,468 of record CAJRST010004446.1, read on the forward strand.
GGCAGAAGGCTTGAGTTTCAATGTGAAAAAAACAAACATACAGTATGAGTGGTTTTATTTTCTAATACTACTCCATATCTGTATATTGAATAGCTGAAGCACTTCCATTTTATTGCTCTTGCATGTACAATAGCAGAGGCTGGTGAAAGAATAAGAACTGAACGTAGATGAACAGAGAGGATTACTTTAGTTTGTTATTGCTGAGCATTTAAAATCGATATCACAGATATAAGAGATGAAGGACATGTATTCAACTTATTCTCTGTTTTTCAGTTGAATATTATCTGTTATAGTTTTTTTTTTCAGATGAAGCTCAACATATTTGATCAAATAAAATGGTATGACTGGGGTAAAACTTAAGAACAATAGGTGTGACTGGGCATACATAGGATGATAGAACAAAAGTAGCCAAATATTCAGTTTATGACCCAGAGATTTTTTTTCCTCATCATTACTGTCTTTACATTTTTTTAAGTATCTTGTATTTCACAAGGTAATAGAAGGCCTAACTATTTTTTTCTTTTTCGTGGTATTCTTCACTTTCCTATTTTGTCTTGAGAATTACGCCATCTAAAACCACAGCCCCTTTTCCTAACCCTAACCATGTCCTGTTGTGCCCAATCTCTAAACCCATCACTTACCGGCTGAAAACTTCACCCATGAGGGCAACAGCCAATGTTTCTGGGCCAACAGATGTCTAAATAATGGATATCAAGGCCAGGTGACTGCCTGTAGTTTAAGATTGTAATTCAGCAAATACATACACATATCTTTCGCTTTATGATGAGCCGAACCCGCAAATAATCTAAAGACTTAAAGAAGAAGCCTCCAAGTGCCAAACCTAATAACCTTTGCCAAAAAATTGCTTAATCATGTATGTATATATTTATATTGACTGCTTTGTGGTTTTACCTTAGCCTTCCCCGGACATTGTAGTGACGTGAAAAAATGGGTTTTACCGTGATAATTTGAATTTGTGACAGCTCTGATTAAGCTTCTTTCATCTCAACTTATTGGCCATCAACTGGGCTTGTTATGAATGACATTTACAATATCATCCAATAAACAGAGTCTGTAGATCCAGTGTCTATCGCACCTTAATAATTTATGTTACGCAGCTTTAGAAATAACCAGATATATTCAGTCCTGCTGCAATATAATAGCTCATAAAATCATAGGCCATGAGCATCTTAGAAGGCATGGCAATGATGCTTTGTGCACAAAACAATGATCTGATCACTATGATGGTCTAGCTATCTTTGAAAAGTATATATTTGATACATAATATGTTAGTGTTTGTCCCCCAGAAATCTGATTGTTTTCAAAAGTAAACTGACTCTATAAATGGTAATCAAGAAAAAGAGAAACACAGCATTATACAAACTGCATCAGAAATAAGTGTCCATAAAACTCTGCCTAGAACAAATAAAAAAAAATATTATTATTATTTCCCCCTCCCCATAACATGTGTCATACATTCATGCACTTTAAATTGTTTTTAAAAAATGCCATCCAAAAAATTGAGATTTTTACAATTTATATCTTAAAGAAAATCATATTTATCCTTTTTCATCACAATCAAACAACTTCCCTGTCTATATCCTACCAGAAAATGATAGAAGCATTTTTATGAGTGGTTTGAAAAAAAAGCAAACGGTTCTCATATGTTGGTCCAGATTTTGGACACATGGCTCCTAGCTCAGATCTCTACTGTGCTACCCATCTGCCCCCTTACCTCCTTGTGAGGTTATCAGCAAATTAATTTAGAATGACATATGGGAACACTCACTTGAAATATGTTTCTCTCATATCACTGGTAGGGCTTGTTCTTTACAAGATGCTGTTATGGGCAGTCTCTAAAGGCATAAGCTGATAACTTAGTGTATATTATCAGGGCTTGTAACGCCAAAATGCATTTCTGTTCCAGGCCCTGGGCATCTTTGCTGGATGCCCTGAGATTTTATCATTCGACAATTTATACACCTTTAAAACTTCCCAATGGGCAGCATGCAGATGCTTTTGAAAAAGTGATGTAACAGTGTTCAAATGTGGCCAAGGGCTTCCGACCAAGTGTCAAAAACTGAAGAGCTGGGAATGGAAGTGTTGGCAGAAATTCTCAGTAAATGAACGCATTTTATTGACAGAGTGGTTTTTGCTCCATTAACATATTAGAACTTTAATATGAATACAGAATTTACACTTTTCATTATTAATGGATGAGCTGGACCGAATCCCCCAGTTGCTTGAGTGGCGTAAAAATAAAACATTATCCTCTCAGAAGCGCTTGCTCTGTCTCTGTTAATATAACCAGTCTTTTGTCACTTTCGCTCAGAAACATTTTTTTCTTGTGTGGCAACTATTAGTCTTTTTTTTTTCTAGCTTGCAAGTTTCCACCCCAGCAATGATAGAAAATGAGATCACGTTTCAATACATGTGAAATCTCTGGAAGCATTTGGATAATGTATGTACAACATTGCAACATTAGTTTGATATTTTCTGAACAAAGCCGGTGAGTTAAGCAACAGGAGGCCTGGCCAGGTTTCACCCACATTATCCTGTTTATGCATTTTAGAGTTTGCATCTCACGTAACCCAGATAGGATGTAAATCCTTATATCAAATCGTTTCTCTATTTTCATGTTTTCAGTCTATCTCTGCGTAATATGGAAATTATTCGCGTCTGAGATCAAGTAAGAACAATTGTTCTCCCTAAAGTAACAGCCAGTCATTCATCTGTTTTACGTACCTTCTGTAAGGTATCACAATTTTATTTTCTATTTCAGTGTATGCATTTCCATATTTTGGCTGATTCTCCACATATCTTCATAAAAAAAACAAAAATGTTGAATAATCTGGCTAATTATTACTGGATAATCAAATGCTTTGCTGCGAGAAACCACCATGGTGAGTATAAGGATAGATTTCCAAGTCAAATACGTTTTAAAAAAGCAATAAAGCACCTCAGTCGTCGTCGGTATCGACCACAACAGTTTCCCTAACAAGAGTATGAGAGCATATGGCATCTGACAGCGTTCCCAACATTTAAAACCATAATTCCCTGACTGGAACAATCTGTCTAAGGGGATTTACTCTGTGAAAAAAAGCAAAAGGATTCCGAGACAGTGAGAACAAAGCGAGGGAGAGGATGTAAACACAAACAATAGACATGCGCAGAGGAGGGTAAGGTGGGGGTAAAAATGAGTCATTAGTGAGAAGTCCATTCTTAGCCCATTATATGGAAATTGGTTAGAATTTCTCATAGCTTTTCTGCTAGCTTAATCAGCATTTGACATGTAATTGCACTGACTGTGGTAAATCTAAGGTTGTAAATATGAGATTTGAATACAACAACACAGAGCACATTAGACCAAAATACTGAAGCTTATATGAAGATAGAATCTTAGAGAGAAAATTGAGGCCATCTCTCCAATAACCTAAGCTAGCATGCTAATTTTGAACAGAAGTTTGAAAGGCTGACCGATCCCTGGTGGCCTCACGGTTTGCCAGTTGGTCAGTCTTTTGGGTTTGTTTCAGACTGTGATGAGTTCTAATGAGCTCTGAACAGCACACACAGCCCACTTCTCAGGAGTTCAAAGATGCAAAATACCGAAATAGCCTTGTATTTCGATTTAATCAAATCACTGATATTTACGAAATCCTCATCCGTCCACAAAGACAGCATCAAAGCTTGGTGTGAGGCTTTAGAATTGGTGGAAAATGAAAAATAGATATAGAGCAATCTATTAAAAGAGTAATGACATGGTAAATTGATAATCTCTGCCATACGCGAAAACAAACAGACTAAAAAGCAGACAATAAAAAATGGATTTAAATTAAGTGGGGTCGAGAGTCAACGGGGCTCATTTGGGATCCAGCTTCATGGAGATAACTAGAGGCCAGCCCACACAGAGCCTGGAAGAGAGCGATAAATAGATAAAATAGCTTTTTTAGCAGTCATGTGCCCCATTTTCTCTCTGCTAAAATGTTGAGTTGACTTCTGAATAGTGATGAACGAGACCAGAATTAATACTTTTGTTTCTCACAACATATTTTTTTCTAGCATCAATTGAAAACCAAATCCACTGTCATGCAGAAACTGCCAGGGATCAGGGTCTGATCAAAGCGTGAATGTTCAGCCAGCATCAGGTGTAATATGAGGTGCCCAAACCCTAAACTTTGTATAATTAGTGTCATGACCACTGGTCCTGGCAAAAGAAAACCCAAAAGCACGACCACGAGGCACGCAGGTTGTGAGGGAAAATCCGTTTTGCTTGGTCCGAAAAACAGGCAGGGTCAAAACCGGGAAATCAAACATACAAGTAAACAAATCCGATAAGGGGCAAGGCAGGAATCCGAATTCCGAGAGGGGCAAAAGCGAAGTCAGAACAGGAAGGAAGAACATGTCAATGCAGGAAAGACTGGCACGGAACAACAACACAAGACAATCTGGCAGAGATCTGAAACGACAGGAGAACTAGTAACCAAAGCTAAAACAAACTCAGTGCTTGAGTAACTATGTTACACGGTGAAATTGTACGTTGAGGATAACATTAAAGTTCTTTGCTCTCATACAAGACATTTTTACAATTTAACAAATGCAAATACATTCAACAGATTCCTCAAACTGATTTGCAGATTCTACAAATTCAGGTCCATGACTTCTCGTTAGCTTTTTAGACAGATGTAGAAATAAACCTCTTTTGAAAAGAAGCATAATGTTATACCACTCATGGGTCCATAATCCTGAGAGGCTCAAGCGATTTAACCGAGAGGAGAGAGAGAGGTCTGCAGTAGCAACGGAGAGGGATTATAAATGACCGGTGGTCCTGCCAAAGCCCAAAGCCAGATCGATACTGTAGATGTGATCTTTGTCATTATGGCTAAAGGACAGCCAGCTTGGCACAGAGAAACTGGTTTCTGCATTGATCCCCATTAGTTGCCGTAGCTTCCTTTGTCTTATTAATAAGCAAAAATGAAACGAGACTGCTCTGCCTACACTTGTGGTTTCAATGTAATTTGCAACATACAATGAAAAAAGAGTTAAATATATTAGATTCTAAGTTGGGGGGGCAACACTCATTGCTGATTTATTTCAGGCAAAGGGTCTGCAAAACGGTGCGGTTTTATAAATTAAGATAAGCATTAGTACAAATGTAAGAAAACTGTAAACAGTTTGGAGTTTTAAAGTATTCAGTCCCAAGAAACGAGTGTCTTTCAATGTGTTTTAATGATTCTTTTCATGGTTTGGACCTCATGATGTTGTTTTTCGCTGACTTAGTTGAAGTTGGACAACCGAATTATAAAATATTATAAAAAAGTAGTACGATGTTTTTCTTGACTGAAATTATGCTTACTGGTGCAAGACATAGGTACAGAAGTTACCATGGCTGAGGGGACACCACAATGTACAAAAAAGTTCCATCTGTCAGTTTGATTTTTGGATGCACCACCAAATTATCGGGGGGAACAAAAAACCTCTTTGAAAGAAGAAGGAAGTGTGATAGAAAAATGGAGAGAACAGATATGCACATGTACAAAATTCTTCCGTGTCCTTGTATGCTCGTCTTCCCCATGTGATGTTTTTTCCGGTCTTAAATATTTCAACAAGGTTATGCCTTTATCTCAGTTCACGTATCTTTACATAAGCACACCTTGAAATGGCACCCGGCACATTCATCTGACACTTTTTGGTTATAATGTCAAAATGGCCGTCCTGTCTCATCCATCATTTGTGCTGCTTGCTATGCTGCCTTCTAGGTAACCAATGAAGTCACACCGCTGACCCTGAGACTATTAACCATTTTATCCTATGATTTAATTAGCAAGAATCCCAGCATTGTCGCACTTTTTCGTTAAACGTTTCAGGCATCCTTCGCAGCAAATGATAAATGGTTATTTTTAGGTTGACACTCAATAATCGGTAAATCTCATTTTTACATATATCCATCAGCGGAATGTATCCTGTCAAAAGCGTCCTTGAACTTTCTGCCCACCGACTAAAAAGAACACGAAAATCGCCGAAAAGGCAGATAAGAATCGCAGAATCTTCCGCGAAAGCTATTTCAGAGTTACATCAGGCAAAACGGCCCTTTAAATCACTTCTCCACTTCATTTATATCTCTCCCTCCTTTAATGAAGCACATTTAATAGGTTGATTTAATAAAGGATCAGCACTTTCACTCACATTGTAATGGTCATTCTATTACAAGGAAGGAGCAGGTGTGCAGTCAATGTATTATCCACCATGCTGTAAAATGATCTTTTTTTTTCCATCAAATACCACTGATTGCTCGTCCTCTGAAAATGACCCCTTTTTCCCTGTTTTGGTGGATTAGAGTTTTTTTTTTTGGCTCTGAAGAACTGCAAAGTGGCGAACACATCAGCATGAAGATATTCACTCGATAGATTGCAAGCAGCTGCACCAGTATCACGATCATAGGGATTATGGGAAAGGTCTGCCTTTGTTGCTGAGAGGATTTCAGACTTTTTACAGACTCCCCTTGATCAAAGGGCACATATAATGCATCAAGTCATTATGTTACTGTTAGCACAAACATACAAACGCAGCATTGTGCCGTAGGACACTCGAGGCAGGGTGACATGTGAAGAAATCAGGATGTCTGATCTTTGTCTGAAAGAACCGTGTACTGCCTCTTTTGAAATGGGGTTCTTTCTTTTTTTGCATTTTACAGGCTGTAAAAATAACCGAGACTGTGTGTTCGAACAAACATAGTCCATCGAACACATTTAATCTCAGCAAGGACAGACACCGTGCAAAGGCCATTCTCCGCAATGTGTCTTCCTCCATCATTGATAGTGTACAATCCAATCTAGCAGTGGGGTGTGCTGGTCTATAAACACCACCTGAATGGACAGTGCCTTTATTTCAGCTGTGTGTCTCACTCTCTCTCTCTCCTTTGGGGAAGAAAGAAGAGCAGAGGGGGCAACAGAGTCATGGCAGCTCTTTAAATCTACCACTGGTCATTCGGGCTTTATTGTCGAACGGACAAAAAAATCTGCCTGAAAGATATCCGTGTCACCGTGTGCTTTATATGATGTGTCATAGTCCGGGGGAAAAAAGGAACTAGCTGGTGGGAAGGAGGAAAATGCTTTTTGTGACTAGAATTGAAACACGTTTTGTGATGAAAATAACATTGTTTTTTTTTCATTACTGCTGTTTTACATTCTATTTGATGGTATTAGGGAATCAGGAATGCTATGGTGAATACGGATTTTGTTCAGACATGATTTAGGTATGTCAGCAAAACAACTGCCATCAGCAAAAACCATGTCCTTTCTCATCATGTCGAACGTGAGTAATATTTTGTATACACATATATATATTAGTTATATGCAGGTGTATTATTTAGTTACCTTTTAATATTATTGTAAGTCAGGCTTATCGAGAAAAACATCTGACACTCTTTCTATAAACTGCTGTTCTTAATTTAGTTTTGGTCCTGCAAACAATTTTCAATGAAAATATCCGAACTTTTTACAAAAGAAATGCCTACTATGTAGTTAACATATTTTGTGAGGGCACTAGATGGAGGCCAGACAACTGATGTGATATGATGAGCAATACAGTATTTGCTGAAATATGTATAAAGCAGGAACAAAGATCACTTATAACAATCTTTCTTTTAGACAGTCATGAATCACGATTGCTTTATTCAAAATTATATGACAGCAATCAATGTCACTTTGCTGATGGATAACTGAAGTGAAAGAGGAAACTCTCATCTCGAGAAGGCAATAACATTAAGTCATTACACTGTGATGAATGACAAGACAGTGAAACACTCAGAAATATCTTAATGTGCCAGCTCTCCTACCTCTCACATCATTCCCCACAGTAGTTGGGTTTATTTGCAGAGTAAAGCAGCCAGCTGGCTGTCTCGATACGGCTCTAAACCTGCATCAGCTGCGGAGTTGCCATAAATCTTTGCGGCCGCTCCGTGAGGTAATAGAAACCAGAGACGAGTCCAACAGGTGAAACAGTGAGAGACCGATCCGCAGAGGGGCTGTTTTCTAGGTGGCAGTAAACACAAACTCACAGGGAATGGAGAGGAGAAAAAGATAACAAAACCACTGCTCGTGACCACAATTCAGCCAGCTAATAAAACCACTGCTCGTGACCACAATTCAGCCTGCTAACAAAACCACTGCTTATGACCACAAGTCAGCATCCACAAAGGAATGTTTGAGACAGTGAAACTAGTTGTTTTCAAAAGGCTTCAAAAAGCAGGATCTTAGACGGTATGCATTTCTTTCTACCACATAAGGTAGATGGCCGCCCACCCTGAGCCATGGTTCTGCTCGAGGTTTCTGCCTGTTAAAAGGAAGTTTTTCCTTGCCTGTGTCGCCTAGTGCTTGCTCATGGTGGGAATTGTTGGGTTTCTGTAATTAACTTCAGAGTAGGGTCTGACCTGCTCTGTTTGGAAAGCGCTGTGAGACAACTGTTGTTGTGATGTGGCGCTATATAAATAAAATTGAATTGAATTGAATTGAATAAGAAAACAGAGAAATGAATTCAGAGGTATAGAAAATATGGGAAAATTAGAAAATTCAGCAAAAATAAATTGAAATGTAGCTTTTGTCCATGTAAAATGCTGTTTCTCTGTTTCAAATAATAATTATAACTAAAAGATTGGAATCATTTTGCTAAACTTGCATCCAAACCAAATGTAAAGTGATTTGTGTTTCTTCCACAGCCACAGACGTCAACAGAAAGTCAAAAATAGATGTGATTTTACCAAAGGCAGGTATCCCTACAAAGCTATATAACAGATGCCATATAGCAAGACATCACTGATAAAAGAGCAGACTAGGGCTTAAGTGAACAATATATTAAAATAAGTTTTGGTACAAGTGCCTGAATTAAAAGAAATATTTGTGATTACCACAGACAAACCTAGTTATTGCTAACTAGTGTCAGTTAGCAATAGCATAGGTGTGATTAGGCTACATAGCAAGGACAAATGCATCCACCCACCTACCCATCGTCCATACTGCTTATTCCCCCTAGGCTGGAGCCCGCCCCAGCGGATGTTGGCAGGGCACACCCTGGACAGGTCACCTGTCCATCACAGGGTAACACAGAGACAAACAACCACACACACACTCACATTCACTCCTCCATATATTATCAACTTGTACAATAGTTACTCAGTTTACATTGTAGTAAGTTAACAGAAGAAAATTATCAGCAATATAGCAAAAAAAGTTAGGAATTTACCTCTAGAATTTTCTGATGAAAAATGTGTGGTTAAAATACAGATTTTTACATGCTATCTATAAATCTTTCTTATTGTTGAATTGTCCGGGCATGTCCAGCACACAGTTGATGGCTTAAAGGTAACTCAACAGAAATCGACTGCTATAAAAGCCTCCCTGTGGCATAAAAAATCACACTACCGCATCAACAACCTTGGAAACATCAACTTAGTCAATGAAATCTCTAAGCTCATTGCTTGATATTTTCTGTTTACCTCCTTTCTCTTCTTTGAGTGACTTGGAGAGGGCAATATCTACGCTGTATTAAAGTTAACACGAGGAAAAATTGAAGTTTTGGCAGTTTAAACAGCCATTAATAATCTGACATTAGATGTAGTAGAATGTGATCACTAGGTTATTACTTATTAGTTACATTCTTTGAGTCAAAAAGTAAACCTAAAATTGTGCTCTGCAATCAATTTAACAGGCCACAAAAGTCTGAAATCTATTGTTTTTTAGCTTTTAATAGTGATGAAGAAATTAATACATGTTTTTCAGCAATGTACAAGAGAGAAAATACCATTTCTCCTGAGAAACAATTAAGAAATTGCTGACAGATGGCAAACCTAAAGCTAAAGTAAGTTGTTTTGCTCATAAAATGAAAGAGGCCAGTCATGTTGGTGAGATGCATTAATCTGATGTTCTCATTCTATCAGCTAGAGATATCATTCCTGTAAGATGGTCTACAGCAATATAGAGAAAATGTGCATTCAACTGAGTTCGTGATGATATCATTAAGAGGCTTTTGCCATCACAAATTGACCCAACAAAACCAGGTCTCTATTAGTGTGCTGATGCGTTTTAAAACAATCCTCTTACCACTGGGCATCTTAAATCATGACTATTTTTTATCATTAATCTTTTCATTTAACAGGAAAATAAAAAATAAACTTCTCCAATAGTTCTATTTTCTTAACAAATTTGGTCTTGAATAGAATTTGTTCAGTATAGACATCCAGCCATGTGGAACATTGTGTATCAGGATTTGTGTTCTCTTTATAACTTCCTGTTTTATTTTGTGCACTCATTTCCATTTTAGTTTCAGACAACTTCACATTGTAAGATTCCCTCCTTTAAAACAACCTCGGCCACACCCTGTTGTCCACATGTTTCTTATCACCTTCCTTTATTTGCGTATTTACACATCACCCCCGGCAGTTTTCCTTTGCCAGTTCATCTTCGTCAAGTGTACCAGGTGTTATTTGAACTTTGCCTGATACTTCTTGAACTACTTTGTATTTTGGATTTCCCTTTGCCCCTGTTTTTTTGGATACTTCAGCCTAGATTACTCCTTTGTATTTAAACCTTAGCCTGTATTGAAGGATCATTGATGTTACATCTGAGTTTGAGTCTAGCATTTGTGTCCTTTTCCTTGTAGTCAGACACATCCAACCTTAGTAATAGGATAAACACCTTGATTCAGCTTTTTACTACAGGTTCTGCTTCTGTTGCATTTTTATTCCCAACACACTGGTTTTTGTTCATACTTTTTATTTAAGCCTAATATAAAAGGCAACCTTGCTTTGTTGGCAAAAAGGATGTGAAGTTAATCTGGAACACGAAAACACATTTTGGAGTTTATCGTTAAAAAGAAAAATCTACTTAAGCACGCCATTTGGGTTAATCCCAACATCTAATATCTTCATCCATCCCAACGTCTTACCTGTTTAGTTGTTGATTTTAATATTTTTCTAATGTTATTCAAATATATATTTCTTTTTTTATGTTTCGTTTATTCTCTTTCTTATTTTCTCGATTGTGGTAAGAATTTTTCTATCTGTGTTTAGATCAAGTCATTACCTCTTGTTGTCTTAGTTGTTTCTCATCCCTGCTTTCCACATTCACCTTTTAACGTCACAGCCACAGGCACTTTTCTAATCAGTGTTCAAGCTCCGTGGGTTAGTTAAGCCCTTTTCAGATCCTTGCCATTACGCACAATCATCTACGACTATTTCTGTTGTTATCTCCCTTTCTGCTCTGGTTTTTGTCCTTCGTTGGGTTATTCTGAGGTCTTTTGAGTCATCTGAGTCAAGTTTAACAGTTTTTTTCAGGCTCAGCCCTTCTTTTGGTTTATTTTTTCAGTAAATACTTTTAGTCATCGCGCTTTGCCAGTCGGCCACTTTCCGCATTTAGGTCCTCCATTACCTCATTTCTGCCAACATCCTGTGACAATCCCATGCTACAGTGACTCCCGCAAACAGTTTCCAGCGTCGGCGATGCCTGGCTGCATGGCCAATCAGGGAGCTGGATGATTTCATCCAGCCAAGCTGTGGCCCCACTCAGATCATAATTTCATCACTTTTACGGTTGAAGGAATGATCTGTGAAAATAAGTTTAGATACTGTAAACCCACAGTTTTAAAAAATCTCAATTTTATCTTTACTCTTCTTTTTATTTATTTAGTGTTACTATGCATTGTTTCTTTGTGTTCAACTACTTAACATTTCCAATTTAGTTACAAATTTGCTCTGTATATCCAAACAACGTCAACTTTTCTTCTTTTTTCCGCTTGTTTGCATAGTAAAATGTCACAAATCAGAAAGACTCTGAAAACTACCTTCACCACAACAAATTGTTTGGTTAATTTATTCATGAGCAGCCGTTTTCTACCAAAACCACTGTGTGTGTGCATTTCTGTTTCTACAGTTTTTCTGCAATGGATTGAATCAAAAAGTCCCCGAAGATGAAATCCCGACCGTAGCAAAGATCCAATCATCCCAGCATTATTATGAAGGTGGGCTATGACACAGTCGGACATGTTAACAACAGAGAGTGAAGTAATGCATATCGAATCTGCACACAGAGGCAACGTAAACATAGTTTTTCTTTGTGCATTTTTTCTGCATCTGATACATCAAACACACTGCAGGCAGCTCGTATTATCAGGCTGCTGGCAGACAGGGAGACAGTGAGTTGGGCTGTTTACTATACATTTGAAAGGATGTAAACATTATGAAGATATAATGCGTATGGCAGTTGAGTGAGTGAGATATAAGATTTCAAATGATTTCTACGTGAGCTGTAAAAATAGCATATCTAGAAGTCATAACTATATTATGATTCCGATGGCTGTTGCTGGACCATATCTATCTGAAATAAAACAAAAAACATCTGTTTTTATTTGTTTGTTCGTAGCTACACATATTCAAAATACCAGCTTGTGTTTCTTATATATATATATATACCTATTCAAATCTTGATTTTGTAATATAGATAAAAGGATTCCTGGAAGAAAATATTTAGATTTTCTGTATGAAATTAGCAACTGATTTATTTGGTGTTCGTGATCAATATTTTAGAAAAATGCAAATTATCGTTTATTCTAACATCAATACGAATTCGCACCTATAGGGATCATAACAGTAAATGTTTGAATTGTGATGATATGCTCATAAAGGTAAGGATAAGTCATGTTTAAAAAAGAAACCATTTTGACCTCAACTATTGCAGAAGTCAAACATGTGTTTGGAGGAGTGTTCTTATATTATTGACTGACTGACTTGAGATTATATAAAGCATACATAAACAATGATATTGAAGCACTGCACAGTGGAGTGCAATCAAGTGCAATTTCATTCCCGCTTCATTATGAAGTCTATGTCTCTTCTTAAAAGAAATACTTGAGAAGGATTTCATCCTTTTGTGTTGAAAAGTCCAAATGGGTCTTATTTCACTGCTTTTACTTAACTGTACTGTACTGCGGATGGTGCTTGACAAGACGAATTTAAGGGCATGAACAAAAAAAAAAAAACCTATGTGACTGTAACAATTAAGAGGATTTTTGGGTAAACTAGACCCTTTGCTTTGATTCCAGTTGATTTAGTCTGTTGAATCATTGCCTTTCAGTAGTGTAAATCACTCTCATTATTGTATTTACAATATAGCTTAAAAATCTTTAATTCTTCCCCATAAACATTCCCAGTACTAGTTCTGTAAAAATACTCATTAACAACGGTGAGCAGACATCAATTGAATGATAAGAACCCAACAGGGAAGTTAAGCTTTCTTCTGTTTTTTGTTTTTTTTACCATGAGCAGTGGTATGGATTATGTATATGAATATTTTAAGCAGACCAGAACTTTTTTATGTGCAAAACACAAAATCCTCTTGCACAGTCATCAATAGTATGTCTGAAGCGGAATTTGATCCTGGCGTTTGCGTTTTGTTCATCATATTGATATACTCATTTCCTATTTTTTGCTTTATCTTTATTTTGAAACAAATACGAGTATGGTTTAGTATGCGTGAGCCTGTTCAATGGCAGACTCCAGTTAGCATTCAGCTTGGTACCGTATATCATTACTTATAGACTATACTTTTTCTTCAGACGGTACTATTTTTTGCTCCAGAATCTTAATCAAGTCCTGTTTTCTGTTCTGCAGTTGCTCGTGCTAAGCTGTCAGCGCACACCTGAACATCAAACCTGTTTAATGCACTGGCATCTTGCTTCAGTAATCTCCTCTTCCAACACCTGTTTGATGTCAGAACTGGCCCGGTTTGATGTTTTTTCTGTGACGATTCAAATGCAACTTACAAAACAGATTTTTACAGCCACGCAGCGAGAGGAAAAAAATAACCAGTGTGTGAACTAACCTTGTTTGTCGTAGGTGGGGAGGTGTTTGTTTGCTTTTTGACTTTTATATATGTAACCTTTCACTTGATTTTACAGCAAAAGCACATCGCTTTCTTGGACAGATAAGTTTAAAGTCTAAATTATTCTCATTTCAGTTTATTGCCTTTTTTCCGTGTGACATGACAGTTTACATCTTGTATAAATGCAAACTAGGTCTAGTCACACATAATGCAAGCCTCACCACCATTTATTTTCCATTTAAAAAGCACGGGGCAGGACGGCCTTGAATCTATTTAAATTGGTAAGAGCACACTCCAATAAATTGCAGGCCCAGAAGTTAGATAAGATTAAACAGCCCATTGACTTTCTAATTCAGAACTTGGGACAAAATAGCTACTGTTGCGGGAGGGGATCGATATCTGAATCACATGAAGAATCACTTTATTCACAGACAGCGGGGAAGCGGCCCGGATTTGTCTTGGTACCATCAATGCGGGAACACTTTGACAACTCGTGCCTTAAGATGAATATGTATACCCCCACCAGATAAGCATGTTTTTCTTATTCGGTTTAGAGGCGCAATACATATGTCATGCACCTCACTGTGTCCAGGTATAAAAGTGTATTATGCCTTTCAACACTCTGGATGCAAGTGTATTTTGATTTTTTGGAGCAAGCAGAAAGTTTCACACTAAATAAAACTGAGTAAACTTGACCGTATAAGCACCCAAAAACCGCATTTTGTAGATTCCGAAACATGTCAAGAAGTGGAACCTTAGGTCAGATAGAGAGTTTTGGAGTCTTAGTCACTTAGACACTGTAGCCCCCCCCCCCCCCCCCAGATTGGAGCGCTACTGGTCTCACTGCCACTTAGCTTTAATTACTGCGCCCAAATGCCAAGGCCAATCACTAGCAGGTTAATTGTTTGATCTCCGCCATATGTAGAGCTCGCCGTCCGGTTAATCCGCCCCCCCCCCCCCCGCATACGGAAGGCTATCGTGCAGCATCCCACAAGACCCAGCTGGTCCTGTCGGGGGAACAGTATGTTTGGTTTCGGGGCGTGGAAGAGTGGCAAGGAGAGTTCAAGTGCAAGATCAAATCCCAGTCAGGAATAAAAGTATGAAAAGCAACACCGATTCTATCTTTGTCCTTAATAACCGAGTTTTTTTGTGAAAAATGCATGTGAAAATGCAGCAGATGGAATGTCATGTGGCATATTCACTTAACCCTTTAAAGCCCGATGCAAGAAAAATAGGAAAAACATTGGATTTGTTTTAATCTGAAGTCTTTCTTTGGCCCCTCAACAACATATGAAGAAAAAAAAAACGGAAATTATTTTGATCAAATTAGCGTGCAATACAACAAAAATATATTTTGGTTTAGTCTTCTACTGGCTGTTATCAGGTATATCTGAATGTGTACAACAGGGGTTTGAGCAAAGCTGTTGATGCAAAAAGTCTCAGATCCAAAAGACTTCAGAAACCGTATGTATCAAATATGATACATTTGGCATTATAGGGTTAAAAGATTCTAAAGGGCTCACGCTGAGTATGGCAGATGTTGTGCTTCATATACAGCAGATGCACAAAGAATATCATTCATTTGTTCCTCTCCCGACCAACATTGTTATTGTCTGGTTCTTTGTGCTGAGCATGTAGGTTTAATAAAGAGTTTAATTAAAACAGCTACCTGATGCATCCGAAAACAATGCCGATGACGGGCAGCGAGCGTGAACCAAAACAATAAAAGTTGCAGGCTTTAAAAGCAAATCAATGACTTGGAAGATTATCAGAGGAGCTGCAGCGTAGCGATAAAGTGGATAATGTCATAGCTAAGGAGCCCTTATACAAGCACAAAGACATTTAATAGATTACTGAAATATAAATATTAAAAATAGACATTTTAAATGGTTTTTAAATTACCCGAGGTCTGAGAGTGTTCATGCATCCAGAGCTGTGTGCTTACAGCTCCAAATGCACTGGAATTCAGGAAAACATCTAGGAAATATTGCCAGAAATTATAAAAAATACACAGCAAGAGTACATTTCCAGTGATGAATAAATCATTATTGTCAATAGTACCATGAGACTGATATAAAATTCAGACTAATTCAGACAAAATCATTATTAAGCTCCATTGTGCCACTGATTTAGATTTAGATTTACTATGTATACATGAAAAGGAGGACTGAGGTATGTCTGATGCCATAGAGAGGAAATCATTCAAGATGGCACAAATAACACCTTTAGTTTACTGAATGATGATTTTTATCAGATGACACCTATATGGAATCTGTATACTTCATTAAGCAGCAGCAGGACGTAGCTTTCCTGGACTGATTTTTAACCAAATATTCTGACAAAACTCAGAAAGAAAAGCAAAATGACAGGATCTTTACTGGACATTAAGCTGAATTAATATAATCTTGCAAGTTGTATCACAACAACAATATAAGTGTCTTATTTTGATATGGAGAATGTTGATACATCTTGTTTTTTTTCTGAAAGGTTTTTTCCAGATTTACTAGAGAGCTCTCAAGGATGAAACAATTTTCACGGTATTGGATCAAAGGATACTTTCATTGAATTAGATCCCATTTTAATTGTCACGCTGAAAATTCACCTGTAATTTTTTGCATAATTTAGGACACAAGGGGCGACTATAATTAGCCTCAGGTATGAACACTTTGTTTGATGACCAAGACAATGACTTCTCTCATAATTATTTCACAGATTCCACAAGAGTAAAGTGATCCCAAAAGGTATCTCGCAGGCCTTTTTTTTATTTGACTTGGGCCGGGGTTCTCTGTTACTAATTCTGGTTGTTCTGTGTATCTTTTTTGCATTTTAAGATCTAATTTCACCAGTGAGAACATGTTTTAAATAAGTTTTATATTATATGGAGCACTATTACCAAGATAACCAGGTATAAATTGAGGTAGAAAAAGTGAAAATATTCGCCATAATTTAAGGAATCATTCTTCTGTTTTGATCTTAAAAATGTCTCTTCGTCCCTTTTTCAAGGGGTCATTCATATCATTTTAACACTAGATCACACATGCACACAGACACACACTCACAGTCTCCAAATGGCAGTGCTTTGATGGAAAACAGCACATCCGGGGGGAAAGGACAGATATTACATGGATCATTAGTCGCAAATATAAGAAGGGAGCATCACAGCAGCCTAATGACGCTTTGATAAGCCCTGTTCTGGAAGTAAACATAATCTTTTGACTTTCAATTCTTTTGTCACACCGCCAATGGTAGTTGAGGCAGAATGAGGCGTTCTGCTGTAAATGGGCCGCTGTCGTGCAGAGCGACAAAAATGCGGGGACCCCTCAAGAAAAGATAAAAGCGGGCGGAAGGCAGAAGAAAGCATTTAAATACCATTCTGCCAAGTGTTTTCAGTTGTTTCCCATCACCTTGAGCACAAATGCCCGCCGTCTCCCGGCCTTTCCATTTTCGTCGAGTAACTGTGACTTGGAACACCTTCTCCCGGGATCAACGTTATTTACCAGTCAGATGTGCAATATATCTACAAATTACGGCCATGTTACATTCAGTAGATAGTCCTCCTTCTTCAGAATGAGCAAGCCGAAGGAAAAAAGACAGACCCATTTTGCCTGGATATACTGAAATATTTCATTATAAACAAAGAAGCAGCAGAGGGGATATAGGAAAACTGGGTGTTCACCTCTATGTAACAATATCGTAACAATATCCATACATCTTTTAGTGATTTAAAGATTTAAAGATAAAATTTCTAATGAAGATGTGAATTGTTGTCAACTGAACATAGTTTCATTTAGAAAATCACTTTCGGTTGAAGATTACTAGGAGTGTTATGACTTATCTTCTGAACAAATCTGTTAAACCTATCACACTTAATACCGTTTCTTTTTTACAAATAGGTAGACACGTTTTGACCATCTTTAAATGCACTCGAGGTTCTAAATTTCACGTTTTTGGCTTTCATTGTTATCATTAATGTCATTAATAAAGGCGGCCATCATTTAGCAAGAATAATAATAATCTATTGGAATGTCTGAGGTTCAATTCCACCACATACTGTTTTTGTTCTTTTTATCTCATCTCAACCTGTCAGAAGAAAACAAATGTGATTTTCTGTATAAAATTAGCAACTGATTTATTTGGCATACTTGATCAATACTTTAAAGAAAGGTAAAATTAGTGTTTATCTTTACGAATACATCAGTTCTAGTGGTCATAACAGTAAATATTTGAATTGTAATTTGACTTGTAAAGATAAGTGTCACTTCACAAGGCACTGAACCTCACCTTTCCCCTAACGTGTACATTAATTGATTATTGTCCATGATGAAGACAGATAGCTACACAGCCTTTAACAGTGAATATTCTCAGCAGTGTTTGTGTGTGAGTATGTGAATGTGGAATGTGTTAAAAACACATGCCGGGCAAACAGGGTTAGAAAAGTAATACATAAATGCTGTCGATTCACCATTCAATTCTCACCACCTTGTCAATTATAAAGCCTAAGTGTTTTCCAGTACTGATCCCGCACACTGTTCCTCCTCAGCCATCTGTGGAGTTTAAAGAGCTGAGGAGCTGATTTTAGGTCCAGGTTTGGTAAAAAAACATTCCTTAAGTGCAATTTTTGCCCACAAACTGTTATGCAGATTGTTAAATGGACAATCGCTGGTTTAGTACAGGTGTAAAATAGGGGATGAGTGGTATGTATGAGAAATTAATAAACACCTAGTGTGGTATTAAAAAGATTCTGATGATGACATTTTACCTTCACCTGTACAAAACTCCAAACAACAGTTTGTTTAGGGATTGAGACGTCTGAAACGTGAAAGTATTCAGTTTTTCACTAACAAAATAGTTTAAAATGAATCAATCAAATTAACCTTGAGACTATTTTGCCCCTTTATTATCACACAAGCTGAATTGAGGAAACCTTCTCAATGAAAGTGAGCTATAGTGCTTCTTCCTAGACAACAGGATAAGTCTGACTTAAAGCGATGCCTGCCAAAAAAGTAAATAAATACATAAATGAAGCTTACTCCACAAAATGGAGATGTTTTACTGGAAATTGGTTACTAAGAATTGAGGTCACAAAGCTCCAGCAACATTAGTTGCAAGGCGGATCGTTTTCATAATTTATTTCTCTCTGCAATCTGTCGATTCATAAATTAGGAACTTTTGGAAGGAGCTGTTCACATACATCCCCACACATTAATTGTTGTGCCTCCCGAACTTGTTGTGTATATTTCTGGAACCCACTTCACCTCATTACTCAAAGTGAAAATGATCCCCCGGAATAATTGAAATGCATCAGGAAAATTGCCTTGTGCTGAGGAGATGCTTACATTAAGAGAGGGTCAACTAAGGCGTCTCCGGTCCCCAGTTCCTTTATACTAATTTCCTGTATAAACTCAAATCCTCAACAGCGTTTATGGGCAATCCTTGCCGTCAGCAGTGTTTACTTCACACACAATCTGGAAAGTCTGATGAGGGGAGAGGAGGTGCAAGGATGCCGACAGCTTTGCTCCATCTTAAATTCTCTCTTTGCCTTTGGAAAAGGCCTCACAAATACTGTTATAATACTAAGTTCTGAAGAATCCTAAGTGGAGTACAGTAAGTAATTCTACAGAGTGTGATTAGAAGCTTAAATGTTACCTTATTCAAGTGTTGCTACAGCACACATTGTTTCAGATCAATTAAACGTATATTTCAAAATGCATAATTTAAGGCAAACCGATTATTTTTGCAATGACACAGATTGTGTTAGACTGTGATGCGTGACCAACATTCTTATTTAATTTGTCATCATCTTTTGTGTTGAACTGTTTGCTTTTGCTTTGATGAGATACAGATTTACTGCCACGGCTGCATTCAGGGATTCGTTTTTTTTCACGGTATGAATATTTTATAGTGCATGTGCACGACTGAGACACTCATGGTTTTAACACACGAGTTTCTTAAAGTGGATCCCACTGTGATAATGGGATTTTACACACTGACAATCATAGTTTGTGTACAGTCTACGATGGAGCTACTCTGATTTCATCCAGTACTTGATTGTTTGTCGTTTCTAAGCCATTTTGTCTACACTCTCTTGGGTATAAAGGTAGACTTGGAACGGAAAGGCAGTGGATGTGGGAAAGAAGACCATGCATCACCTGTTTGTAATTCACCACAGTCATTTCAACCCATTTTCAATCACAATAGTAATACACTGATTCTTGGTCAGTGGCACATTTCCAACCGGAGGAACTTCCACAAGCCACTTTCAAATTGTAGAGTATTTCCTCAGGCAACTATGAAAATGTTGGCAATTTTCCTCAGAAAAATCCGGTTCATTTTAGGGGCAAACACATACCAGATATATTAAGTTAATGGTAAAACAAAAACTTTAAAAAGGTGGAAATCGTTATTGAATAAATTTGAAAAAAAAGTGAACAGCAACCAGCATAGCATGGTTGGTGTATCTACTGTTTGCCCATAAAACTTCATGCCTTCATTCTGTTTTTTTTATTCAAACTTTGTAGAATAATGTTTTCTGTGCTTATGTGCATATAATGCCCAGAAAAGAGTGTTACTATGAATACATGGGAAGCTACAGTGAAACTACTTAACCATCTTCACAGAAGACATAAAGGTATGACAGCAGGCCGGAAAAGTAAAACAAATGGATGGAGGATCTATAAGAAATGTATATATGCACATAATTATGCTGCAATTTTGGTCACAGCAGTTTTTAATATTTTCACATTGTCTCTGTGATTATGTCTTGGGGTTATCTTTTACGCTGAGCTTAAAGGTACTGTATCTGGAACAAAGCACAAAGAGCTATTCCTTCCCTTTCATTCAGTGATGTTATACTGAACAAAGAGTATATTTATTCCACAGCGCATTCTAAAATTAACAAAAAAGACCAAATTTAAAGACATTTGGTCTTTTTTTACCAAAAACAAAGCTTTTTTAATGCACCAAAATACAGAAATGTCATTAACTTCATTGTAAATTAATAGGAAAATGTAAAAATGAATAAATAAATAAATAGGCTTTTCTCACCTTTTGAACAAAAACAGCTTCAGTGTAGCTACACTTGTCAGTGATTTCAGGATTCAGGATTTTCTGGTGGGGAGAACCCATAGAAGGAATCAGAGCCCAAAAGACTTCACGAATCTCTTGTACATTCACTAAATGACCCAATAACAAACCAAAAAGCAAAAAAACAAAACAATCCCACAGTACAACAGCAAAAAAAAGGAACATTATCCCATGACCCAGGGTGAGGATCACTTTTTTTGATAAATCCAAATGGGATTTGGCTTACCTACAATTCTGAATGTAGAGTTTTAATAATGAATGGACAAAGAAGAATAAATAATCTCTTTTCCTCCTCACTTACCAAAGACAGAAGCAACAACAAAGAGAGGTTTTGCATAAGTGAATGCATTAAATAGCATCTGGGGACAACAGGTGATGTGTCATGCATTGCCAAATGTGAATAATAACAATATTCATGACAGCTTTTTAGTATATTATGTCCAATATTCTGTGCCTCATCTACACTTGGTTTATGTGTGTTCAAATAAGCCCACTCAAAGATGATCAATCAGTGCTGATCAGACAAAGAAATTTGAGAGAGATTACGATTGCAGAAGTTCCAAAATTCAAACGCTGGTTGATACACATGTGTCTAAGATTATTTCAAATATCAAATATACGTTTAGTTTAACAATTTTTTCCAAAATTGACTTTAACCTGTGACTTATGGTTGCTGCTTGTGCTGTTTAATCACTGCTTATCCTACGGGACCTAAAAACAGAGATAATGGAAGCAGATCCTTTGCGTTCTGTCGGTTGCAGGCTGTGCTCTCCGAGGGTGTTTGTTTTGTTTTTTTCATTGATCCCTGTAGCTCAACAATTACATTAAAGGTGTTTAGTGGCCGGGTCAAAAACTTGAGCTTTTTATTGTTTTCTTTTAGCTGTTTTTGACAGCCTTTAAAGTGCACAATGTCATTTGGGGATATTGTTGCCATGGGAAGAAAGGGTACTTTTAAAAAATGTCTCCCAGCTTTCAAAATTTCCCTCTGGCTGCAACTTGGGAGAAGGTGGAGCTAGATGTGAGCCGCAAGGATTTGAATCTTAGGCCTACCAGTGGAAGCACTCCAATCAATATACGAGCAACTTAATTCAGTTCACATCATACTGGTTTCATTCCTCATCAATACAGATGTGCAATTATTATGGAAATGAATAACAAATTCAATATTGGACATATGTATAAGGTTATGGGAGTGTATTAAATTTACATTTTGCTCATATGAAAAAGACAGATACTGGTATTCAAGGGGGCAAACTCTTATTCAGTGCCACTTAATTAAGGCCAAAGCTTTATAATACCTGGCTATCCAGATTGATTCCACAAGATAGTTGCTCTATTTTTATTTGAACTGACATTGTCAATAACAGGGTTACTTCCACTCAAAATTTCAAAGGAGTGAGTGAGTTAGTACAGGAAGTTGTGTTGCAAAATGGGACATTGCGTTCACTTTTTTGTCGTTCAAAGTCAAAGCTATAACACTGTGCTGCCTCACTGCTCCGGGTTTGCCTCACTTAACCTACGTTGTGTTGTACACGCCCTGAGGCATTCTGTCAGAAAAACCTTGCCTGATGACGACCTGACAACTCCATCCATCTTATTTACCCGCTGGACAGCGTGTATCTGCCGTGGCAATCAATAACACTCACAATTAGTTTCCCTCCCGGGTGCAGGTCCACATCAGGGGGAGGAGGAAGTAGGAGGGTTTTTTTTTTCTAGGTTGGCCCGGTTATCCCTAGCACAGCTGGACGGAGTGTTTAGGTGGCCCGGGTCCACGCCGGCCACATGTCCTGACATTAGCGAACGTCTCATGGGATGCGCTGACATTTCCATACGTCCACCGGAGAAGATGGAAAGCTGTGTGACACGTTTTGTCCACCATTATGAATGTGGGATTTTCGTTTTATTTTTTTTTGTATTATGTGTGAAAAAATTGTTTTTTTCACCTTGGCTTGTTGACCTGGAAAATCTCCTCCGATGGTGAGTGTGATGCTGAGTTGGGGCATCTCCAGAGGTAGCCAATAGATCTATATCAAGTTGTAAAAATAGATACGTGCCATTCATCATCAGGGTGGCTGGAAATTAACCCTGACCAACAGGGCTTAACCACACAGAGGAGCCAAAAAAACATACAAATCCCAGCATGCCTTGGTGTCATTTAAATGCCCCTAGCAACCTGCAAAGGTTGTAGATGTGTGATTGATCTTCATTTGATTAAATAGATTACATCAGGAACATAGACGAAGGAATCATAAAAGAGATTTATTGTAAAAAAGATTCCAGTGATTTCTTAATCCGAGCATGTGAAAGATGCAAAACATGCCCTGTCATCCATGAAAAATGATTCCTCGTTGTTCCAGCACCTAAGGGCCAGTCAGCCCTGTTAGGAAGAGGAAGAGGGAGAAGAGGAAAACAGATGAAGTTGTTTCAATCCATGCTAAAACTTAATCCCTAAAATAATCCCCTTAAATCACTTTAATTAGAAAAAATTACTTCAGCACTACAACGATCACATCTATGTTGAATGACATTTAAAGTGGATTTTTTTTTGTGCTTTTGTTTGGGTTTTTGTTTAGTTTTTTGCCTTCAAGGTTGAAAATTAATTAGGATTATTTACTACAGCAGCTTCCAGATAGTTGTATTTTACGTTTATATGATTTATCATATGAAAACAATCTTGAATGGATCATCGTTGAGGCTCAACAAGAGTTTGATTTAATTTGAAATAAGAATAATACTAAATTTACTGCTGCTCTCGCTTCTCTTGCTTTTATCATGGGCACATCATGACAATTTCCTGGAAAAAACAGTTTATCTTTCTTCAATCTCTTCCAGTGAGCGAATACGCTTCTAATCGAATCCAAATGCTTATCCGGCAGAAGTGCTTCTGACAAATCAAAATATAAAATTGCCACTTCCTCTTTTATGTTTTTCTGAAATTATTAATGTAGTTTTATCCTTTTGAAATCCTGTGGGAATGGTAAATTCATATTCAATTTCCCTAGAGGGCAGTGGAAAAAAAAATTCTACACAAGCAAGTTGTTCAACGGGAATACTGCACAGCAGTGGAAAATGTATTAACTCAGCAATACAAAAATGCTAAACACATGAGAGATATACACTCCTTTAATAAATTAGGGTTTAGCAATTAGAAATGTGAGGGAAAGGTCTACTTAAGGCAGAGACAACACTCCAGGCTGAAAGAACAATGTGTTGCTTTGCGGTACTTAAGAGAGAATAATTAATCCGCGTTCAACACGAAGTACAAACAATCAATCGTTTTTTTGAAAAACAGTCAGTATTAAAATATTTTAGCCCGAAAAAAAAAGTGTAGAATGGTAGCTTTGGGGGGGTTAAAAAAAAGGATGGAATAATCAGTGATCAGTGGAGAGATAATATCAACACCAAATTAGTTTAAATGTACAACTCATATGTTTCATTAACTTGGATGTCTTTGAAGGTTAAGGATGGGGGTCTCAGCATCCTGTGGGGCCATTAAATCCCTTTGTGTCAGCGTTAAACTTTGATCGTGACAAATAATGGTGTTTTCATGTGAGCCCACGCATTGGACATCAATAAAGCCTAATGGCGTGTCAGGCCTATTAATGGATTACTGCACAGAGCTCATAAAAGCACAATATCCCATCAAGTCCAAAGGCTCTAATGATCCTGCAGCGTCTAGTAAAGTCACTGTAGGTCCCATCCCCTGATGGATATCTGTACTTAGTATATTTTATCTTACAACTGGTTTTGGGAATAGAGAATGTAAAGAGAGAAGAAGCCAGTGGGATCACCTGATGTGGAATACATGATGGGACGAGTCTAGAGTTTTTATTATGGTTTTAGTGACAGGAACACAAGAAGTTGGACAGGAAATATATTATGTACAAACCGCCAGCAGTTCCGGAAGAACCTTCTCTTAAATATGTAAACAAAATAGAAAATATATTCAAATAAATCACATTTAGTTTTTTAGATTATGTAATCTTATGCAATATCATGGCTAGTTTGCTCTGGCTATCCTGAGGCACTGAGCATGTGATGATGATTATACAGTGTGGTTAAACAAGCCATCAAATGAAACCTAGAACAACCCATTTTTCTTGGCAAGAATAAGTTCATAGCCCGTTCACAGCTTCCACACTGTAAAAAAATAAAAATGAAGAAAGAACTCGACAAAGATTGGTCTTATTTTACATTTTGAGGTGCCGCTCTCTTCTTCTATTTGGTCAAGGGGTGCTTAAGAAACTCCAAAGGAACCCCAGCTATAATGTCACCATTTAAAATGATAAGACATCAAATTTGGTTATAAATTGTTTTGTTTGGGGAGTTTTGCACACATTCACGGTTGCTCAAAAAGAAATCCAGAAGCACTTAAGACGGTTGTAGATTTAATTTGATTCCATTTAATCCCTTTCTTACTGGTGCAGAAATCATCCTCTTAGGGTTTTTCTCACTCTTCGTCATGCAGATAGATAAGTGGCTCCATGATCTTTTGAGTACTAGCTATACAAGGCTGTTAAGTGGTAAACATGTCAACATTTAGTTCTCTGCATCATAACACATATCTCAAGCTGCTGCTTTATTAATCTTTTTTCCAGGACGTATCATTCCACCCATGGCCGCATAACCAAAAAACTGGTAAAAAGTTCTTAAATGATAAAAGAAAAAACATTACTTAATCTTTAATTTTCAATTACATTACTCTGAATAAAATTAAGATCACAAATACCCAGTGGGAATTTAAATTACTGTGGAAATAAAGTGTAATATCACCTGAAGAACATAGAAGTGTAGCAGTGAAGCAGAGGAAAACTAGATATCTTTAGAGGTTGTGTTTCTGTAGTCTGACAAAACTTACCTGATCATGTCACACACTTTCAGAAGACAGGTAAAATACCTTTTAGCAGACAGTATAACCTCTCTTTTACTGAAACCATGCTTAATGATGTGTCTATTAGTGACAAGAACTGTAATATTTCCCTGTGCTTTCTCTGTCTGCGCTCCTAAATTGTCGCAGTTTGCCTACGATGTGTGACAGGATCCAGGGGCAGGCCCAATAAGGAACAGGAAAGTAGGAACTCCAGAAGTATTAAGCTTTACTGAACAAAAGCGCAACGACAAGGGCAGCAAAGCCGAAAGATAAACGTTAAACCAAACGTGAGAAACAAAGCCAAAATCTTACATCTATAACAGACCAAAGAAAGCCTGTTACGGCAAGAGTAGGAAACTAAATAAGACCAAAGAAAGAATGAACCACAGGAGCTTATATTTGGGAGAGTATTTACCGAATGATAAGCAGGTGGGGACAGGAACTAGAGGTGATGGGAGTTGAGTTAATGCGGAGAACTAGTGTCAGACTGAGGAAGGTGAAGGTGTTTAAGACACAGGAAATAAATAGCGAAAACCACAGTGAACAGGAAATGGAACACAAAGTCCCACAGGCACTCACGGAATTGTATCTAATCTAGAAACGGGTAGACAGGAACAAGAAACTTAATTAGAAGAAAAGAACTAACACATAATAAGACCACAATGAAAAGTCATCCAGGAAACAGAAAGCAAAGAAGAACAGAGGGAATTTAAACTAGAATAAAGAGCAGATAAACTAAAGAGAAATAACCTCGGAAAGACCAGAACACACATAAAGCAACACAAGCACAAAAATCCCAGAAAGAAAAATACAATAATTATGAACTAGAACAAATGCAGATAATACAATAAACAAAACCCACCGAGAAAACCCAAACCACAGAACCAAAAATAAAGACCTAAAAACATAACTCTTGGCCAGGGGTGACAATCCTATTACGTATTTGGGAGGGACAATAAACAGGAACATTTCAGAGTAATTCCTGGAGGGAAAATGGAAAAAAAAAGCTCTCTATCTCTTCCCTCCTCCTTTGCGACTCATATAATGTTATTAAAAGTCGTTATAGTAGATTTGTTTTCTGTTAGTCCAAAACATGCTCAACCAGCAACATCAAAAATGGCATTAGTTGGAAATGGTACACCTTTGTGATTACATCTAACAGAACTTGTTTGCACCCGGCTCTATATAGCAGCATAGTCCAAGTTCAAAGTGAGAGAAATGTCCATTTTCATGTTATCACACCATCTCTGTTGAACTAGTGGTGTGATATATGACTTTGAAAATGGATGCTGACCATATCACTTTGTGAAATATGGGGAGTCATGATCTTTCAATAAAAATATTTTAAAAAAACATTTTCTCTTTACAAATTGCATCACTTGAGTTGTGCTTTTATTATGTTTTTATTTAAAAAAATGTAATTGTGTTTATAATGTGTTTTTGGATGGGTCCTTTTTGTTCCCCCTGGGATTTATGCCTACAATCATGACTCATGTAGTTTCAAGGTGGAATTGAGGCATTAGAATTCTTCCAATATTTCTTCATTGTATAAGAAAATAGAATAGTATTGGAAATATACATCCATCGTTTATCTAATCCAACATTGCATGAAAGGCAGGGTAAACCCTAGACAAGTTGCTAGTGTGTGTGTAGGGCCTTACAGAGGCAAACAACCACAAACACTCACATTCACACCTACACACAACAATAGTCTCTGATGAGAATCAACACACACTCAGGGAGCACACACAAACTCTACACAAATAGGTCCCCTAGTCCCCAGAGGTTAGAAACACACACCCTGTCTCTGTGGGGCCACATTGGTAACCAACACCCTGACATGCAAACCTTTTGTTGCGTCTTAATGTTAGAAAGTAAAAAAATAAATAGAAAATTCCAAGCTTTTTATTTAAGATGCCATTGACCTCACACTTTCCATGATGATCAAGAGAAGAAATAACTAAACCCTCTTTTCAATTTATTCTTTTCCATAGTCCCTGCTCTATGCAAAAATGTCTCCCCTTCGAGTCAATCTTCTTCTGGGTTAACCACTATCCCGTTGCCATGGTAATGCATCATATCAGATGTGACACATTGCCATAGTTAGTTAATGTTTTCACTGAAAAATGTTCAGTAGAAAAGAGGTTGAAAAGAAAGACACTTCAGGTCCAGAGTGGCGGGCTTTCTGCCCCCAGGGTGGCATCACTAAGCGTTGTGGTTGTCCAAACTGCTGTATTTATACATCATTAATCCAATAAAATATAGACGTATACATTTGGTGAGCTCTGCTGAATACAGAAGTAGGCAAGAAAGACGAAAAAGAAAAGGTACAAAGACAAACAGGATCATGAGCTATTGTTTAATAACACAATACTATTGTACTACTAATACTCCCAATGCATCATTCTATTACACCAGAACTACGGAGATGGAGAAATTAAAAAAAAAAAAAAAGACACTTGTATATGTATTGGTGACCATAATCAGTTTTCCCACTGGGCATTTCAACCAATACGCCACTTGGGATCAAATCAGGGAAAGAAAAAATTGAAGTTTAAAATCGGCTTCAAAACTGCTCTGTTACTTGAAATTTGTTTGGTTTGTTATTTATCCTTTAATAACTTTTACCTGGAATATGAAGGATTAATTTGTTGATAAGTGAATTTTTCTTATTCGATTGTTTATACTGCCCTTTGGTTTTATATGAGGCGGAACTGATGGACTTTTGGGAAATTTAAATTTGAACTTTATTCACATACTTTCTTCAAAAATGAAGTGATCCCACTTCCCACCTGTGTTGATGTCTTATCGCGTCGTAATTGGCATGTTCAGCTAAAATCCCCAGTGGTTAAATCCCTTTATCGCTACGATTACAACCCTATCTGATCCTTATTAATTTAGCATTAGATTTTTCTTCATGTCTCCTCCCCTCAGGTATCCCCCTCACTGTGGTTGCCCCCCTCCCGTTGTTCCATCTCAAATAGAGAACCTTGAACTCACGCCTGCGAATGTTCGCCTAAATGACGATTAGTGTTGTTTCCTGATGGTATCTGTAGTCTTCGCACGTGGGCCTCTCGCCGCAGTGGTAAACATGTGTTATGATAACTTCCCCCTCGCGCTCGTCTCTCAGCGAGAGGAACGGGGGATGCCGTTTCGTTCAGCCTCCAGTGTCAGCTAATTATTTCTGGCCCCCCGCTGTTTCTACACGCTTCAGTTTTTCTTCCCGTCCAGCTCTCCTGCTGGGCGGCACTCCCAGTCATCCCACGACACACACTCTCATTAGAGGCCTTGGTTACACACTTCTTCTTGTTGTTTGTCTCTTGAGCTCTAAATCTCTAAGATATTTTATTCTCCAAAAAACTGTTTGTTTCTCTTTTATTTTCCATAAAAGGCTTTACTGAACACTCATCTCGCACTCTTGCCACAAGGATCCCCGCATTCAGGAAGAATTGTGGACACAAGTTACTAGTACCTGCTTTTCCCACGCACACATGGAAGATAATTTATGTATTCACAGATCCAGTAGATCCACAAGTAAGCAAACCCTCATTAATTTGAATGCAAATGCGAAAACTGGGATGCAAAATGAGAAATTCTTGTTGAATATCACCAGTGTTTTTCCCCACTGCAGCTTTATTAAAGACAGCACATGTTTACAGTACTGTTAATGCTAAACAACCCAGTAATACTTTGTGCGTCAACATCAATAATTATTCACAGGCGAAATTAAAAAGCTCATTAATATTCTTGTTGTTTTGCTGAAATGCTGCTAATCATCTTCTTTCTATAAACTCATTAACAAGAAAGCGTGTATTCAGTTTATTAATCAAGCGACAATACAAATTCAATATTTTTCGGATTGTTTGGTAATGTAAGTAATCTGGGTAATCAAGGAGAGGGCATACAATTGGCTAAACATTAAATAATCAAAATAACACTGCAAACAGCTGGATGCCTGAGGCTTTATCAGTATCTCAGGATGTATCTTTTGTTAGAGATCACATGATATGCAGACAGTTCCACTGGTTCTAAGACTAAAATGGCAGTCTACAATCACAAAGCTTCAAATCTATTAGCTCTCTATTAGCATTGTTGCTAGGACATGTGACAACAAACTTTGGCACAACCATATAATGTAGAGATTTAGGAAGCTATGCTAATATGAAAGAAAAGAGCACCACACAAAGTCACTATTTCTGCTGCTTTAAGTACAAAAAAGTTACTGTCTTTATTTTTGTTTATTTTGCTTAAACTACATGGCATTTTTTATGTTTTAAGTCACTATCAGCCACTTTTGTTTTCAATGTAAATTGCCATATGCTGTAGATATTTTTATAAAGTCTTTGTTCAAACCACAACTTTTATGGAAAGCTTGCAACTTAGGTTCCACGGCAATAAATTATATTGCACATTTCATATCCCGTGTGATAATGCAAGACTTCATATTAGCACACTCACACCAAGTAGTTTTTCCAAACGGTTGCAACCGCTTCTAAAAGGACAAACTAAACACTTTGCTCCATATAGTTGCTGTTCTCCTCAAATAGAAAATTATTCTACATAGTGTTAATTGTAATAATTTGGCAGTGTTTTCGCCGTGATTAACCACTCCAGCTTCCTGATTCTGCACAAAGTTATAATGGACAAACAAAACCAAGGAGTCTGTATAGAGTCTCCACAAATTATTTTCCACAGATTTTTTCTTCAAACTGGAGATGTGAATAATCTACATCTAAGTAACCTCATCATGGCTCAGTCATATATATTTTGGGGAAATCTAATCATCATATTGTATAATATACCATAATAAATGTTTTACTTATAAGTCTGGCATGCCCTCTGAGTATTTGGAGTTCCATAACTACAAAAGCAATGACTCAATCACTTTGGACTGTATCAGTTCACAGAAATGTGTCTTTTTTTCATGCTGGTAACCGTGAGGAGGAAGGTGGCACGAAGCAGCTCAGGGGTACGTTTAACACTGACAAATGTAGCTAAGCTCCTTTGCTGGTAGCAATTTGAAATTTCACCACTAGATATCAGTAAATCCTACACACTGCCTCTTTCATACTGTAGGGGCAACACATTCCTGCTGACAGAACTCTTACACACCTCCCAAAAATGTAAACCCAAATCATTGTGGACAATAAACACATTTCAAACTAACTCAGTGCTGCCATACCACCAACTGTAAATTTACTCCAAAGCAACTCTAAAAATGCTAAAACTATGTGTGTCTTTTTTAAGAACACTGTTAAGACCATACATGACACCAGCAACAAACAAAACACCTTTTCCATAATCACTAAAATGGACATAAATAATAGGACACCTTTGGTTTTTTGGCCATAATAAAATACAAAGTTAGGACATCATATGACCTTATTGCCTCTGCCTAACAGATAAAACTTTAGTTAGACACATCAGCCATGTTTGGGACTCGCATTGGCAATAAGTTCCTGTTTTCAGGTGTTATGAAACCCGATCTGTTCATCATTACATGAGCTTTTATGACAGAGCCTATTCCACAGGACAAAACAAGTATATAGTGACTTGGGAACATGTCATCTGAAAAAAAAAACATTCTACAGGGGAAAAGTTTTAGTATTCATTGAGGATCATTCAATATAATAACTATTTTACGGCTAGGTTTTCTCAAACAATGAGCACAGAGCAAAGAAGAAAGGTTTATGGAAATGTGAAAATATCCTTCTTAATCCCCCATGTGATAACTACATTATCATTTATTTCATGCCAGATCAAAGCACTAATGTTTTTCACGGTGCATGTTTGAGACTTCAAGCGCCTCCCTTTGCCACAAGATGTTTACATTAGAAAACATATCCATTGTAATGTGATTATGCAAAAAAAGTGAGAACATATGCAATGCTTAAGCCAGCATGTTAACTTGGTGGCTGAAAGCTTCATTTATTTAGCCTTTACTGCCATGTGAGTAGAACATAAATAAAATACTGCATTATGTGCAACATGAATCAAATCCTAAAGTGGTAGAAAATCTTGTCCTTTGTTCCATCAGCCAAAAAATAGGTAGGGAGGTAATTATATTGACTTCCACCACATCGCTAACAGCTAAAAGATTTCAACATATTAACTATTGAGGTTAAAACCATATAGCTATCATTATATTCC
Organism: Menidia menidia; assembly: GCA_907169785.1. Taxonomy (NCBI): domain Eukaryota; kingdom Metazoa; phylum Chordata; class Actinopteri; order Atheriniformes; family Atherinopsidae; genus Menidia; species Menidia menidia. Next base: position 3,793,439 of record CAJRST010004446.1, read on the forward strand.
CTTTGTCTCTCATTTTGTTGTCCTTTTTCGTGCAAATGTCCTGCAAACAGAGGAAAGAAGTAAAGCCAAACTGTGAGCCTTTACTGCCAACTCAGAGATTAAAAAGTCCATTTTATTTCACAGCATTCATCAATAAGCAGCTCTTCAGAACCATCCAGATCCTTCTTTATCACAAGAAAACCAGGGCAAAGTTTCATAATTGCCTTATTACTTAGACAACAAACCTGAAAAAAAACAACTTGACTTTTCGGACATAGGCCGCCTGACTCTAAGCCAAACACCAGCGTTAGATGAGAGGTGCAGGTGAAAGGAAAGCAGCCTTATACTCTCACAAACCACCTTTACTCCACACAGAAGTAATTTAGAGACCCTCTCCAGCCACAGGGCTCACTGGCTTCCAGCTGAAGAAGCTCTTGCCGTATATTCTTCAGAGATTTCTCTGGAATGATCAGTTCGGTACACCTCAAGGCAAAAATATAAGTCTGTGGCCTCTTTCATCCCCAACTTTCAAAATAGTCTCATCCACAACATCGTGGAAAAGTTCAGTTGTAGAGGGGCACATCATAATAGAGAAATTTGACAATTAATCTAATATATCACTTCTATTCTGCAATTGTTGCATCCAGACTCAAACTGCTGCTGTCGATAGCAATACAAATATTCTAAGAACCAGACCTCGTCAGGACATTCTTCACTGACCACTACCCTTGTAGGTGCAGGTTACAGTTTGTCAGCGAGACATGGGAGCGTGATTTGAAAAATCACATTTTTTGCTAACACAAGCAAATTGGAAATGGTCCATTTTGAGATTTAGAGAGAGCACCTTGTCGAAAGACAAGAAGACAAAACAAACTTCTTGTCTTTGTGGATATTGAACAGTATATTTAAAAATTATTTGTATATTTCGGGGTGGATCAGATAAAAAAAAGGAAACGGAATTTTACAGAATAACATTCTTAAAAAGCACATTCAGCAAGTTCTTGTTTAAAATTTAAACACAACTGAAGCAAAATCACACAATGAACTGGTAGTTTATGGTTTAGCTATTCCTAAGCAAGCCTTACATTCTGAAACTGGCTTCCACAAAGACTTTCCAGTCAACAGGACATTTGCTCAGCTGTGTCCTCGCTTCAGCTCCTCAAACTCGGCTAGATAGTAGCCTCTTGACCACTTTGATGTTTGAAATATTTTACAACAACAAAAGTAATACTCATAACTGCAGTGTGGGACATATTGATCTCCTCAATCACAAGATATGTGATGAGCAATGTTTCAATTCACCAGTTTTCATATTGCTCTATTCCTCAATTGATGCTGATTGCATTACATCTCTTGAAATAATATAGGGAATTAACAATGAAAATCAGAAAATGTCGAGACAGTTGCGTGGTAAGTGGGCTCAGATTTTTCAAAAAGGTGAAAATTTGAAACAGAGGTTGAAAGATTTTCGTTAAAAGCCCCAAGTAATATTTTCAAAAACTGTGCCCTGAAGTGCCACGGTCTAACAGCATAGCACAGATCCATTAAACATGAATCTTCACACACAAAAAAAGTATTCCTGCTAATTCCTGTAATTGCGCGACAATGGGCAAAATTAAGAAGGTATAAATTCTGATGGTATAGAACACGAGAGACAAAGAAATTATACGAGAGAACTTCTAAAAGCCTCAGAGCATGTGTGGGAGGGACTGCAGGGCCTCAAATACACTAAGTGCATTAGACTTTGGAATGGCATGCCTCTCCTGCTCTGATTCCTGCCACCGGAGTATTTGCCGCTAACAGAATTCGACAGTCCAGTGTGAAACGCGCACACACACACACACACACAGCCAGAAGAACACAGAGGCAGTAGCAGAGCCAAATAGGCCAATACGAATCACGCTCATAGAAGCACATTAGGATAAGTGCACACAAAGGGAAGGGACAGGCCGAGATAGTTTTGACAAAAGTGCATGCGCGCGGACACACACACACACACATAAAACAGTCTGTAAGTGCTAACTGACTCAGACAGTCTGTGTAACAGCCTGCCTGCTCTCAGCCAGGGCTCATCTTGCCGAGCCGCTCGCTCACCTCTAAATGAGGGCTGTCAAGCGGAGCCATAGTGACGCCTGCCACCTCTAATTGGCAGTGCATTAACAATCAAATCGGGCTAATTAGCCGGAGCATGGCAACGAGGATTAATATTCTCAGTGTATGCCGCTGTGACACATGGCTACTCTGCTGCCTATTCCATTCTGCATATTCTCATTTCCAGGGGACAATTCGGAAACATTTAAAGACTGGGAGAATAGATCTGAGCGTAACCGGAAGTCAGGAAGAAAGCTCAGACACAGTTTGAGCTGAGTTACATCCTCACTCAAGCTCAAACTGTGAAGTTTGAATGTGACATAAAGAGTTTGAAGGAATCTCTTAATGTGGCAAAGTGGGAAAAAGGGTGGGAGAATGACACTGACATCACATGGGAGACTAAAACCCAAGGATTAAAACCACAGGAATTAAACAATCAATATAGTCAAGGCACACAGGTAAATAAAATAAATCCAGAGATGTGTCTCAACAAATAAAGAAAAACACACAAAAACTAGAATATTTGATTCACAAAACCAGTGAGACGCAGAGGCTGCTGGGAGAAAAATGCAGCTTACCATGAGGTTCCCCGGACTACAACCACTTATCACCACTGGTACCACACAGCAAACCTCACTTAAAATGGACAATTGAAGCTGCCAATCATTAGGGGTGGGGCCAAGCCAAGTGTGAATTTAAGAGCCCGCTACATTTAGCATGGCTAAAACCAGTTTGAAACATCAATATTAAAAAAACACTGTTTGGGAAGGCACAAAAAAAAGCAAATGACAAAAAATAACATGCAATAATTGTTCAGTAGAAAGGAATAATAAAGCTTGATCGAAATAAGAATCAAAACATTCAAGTAAAGTCCTGTCAAAATAGTGTCCCACAAGGCAAAGTGAGCAGCTAACAAAACACAGGTATTCAGTAATAGGCTTATCTGAAACAGATGTGAACAAATGGATGTCAAATTGGCATAATGTTAATCATTTGATACAGACTAGGGTAAAAGTAATTTGAGAAATTTGGTGGGAAGGGATCGGCATCCTTTGAGGGAGTTTCTTTGTCAACTGCCTCTGCTGTCTTTTTAATGAACTTATCCCTTGTGTAAATGTGGCTGAAAAGATTATTGACACTGTTAATTCTAAAAATGAAAGACAAGTTTGAGGAAAAAATGGAAAATGGAAATGGAAAAAAATGAATTTCACCATCAAGAAGCAACATTAGTAACATGATTGATTGAATATGCCAGTATCTAGATTTTTAATAAACAAGGCTTTTATATATCAGCCAAAAACATTTGAATGCTTATTGTACCATGTACTTAAACTCTCTCCTGAGTATTCATTTCCATATGCAAAACACACTCTGCTCAATTATTTAGGCAGAAAGTAAGGGTAGTGAGACAAAGTGCCATTTTACCAAATATGACACTGTGACTTCTATCAATTAAGTAAAGAAAATGAAATCCATTTAAATTTGGTGGCTTAGTTTTGGAGTCACGGACAGAACAAATACTACTAAATGAAGAAAGCAGTAGAAACGATCATATCTGTATTATTAGAGCAAACTGTGCTGCACCCAAAAACAAGAGAAATGGTCGGATTATAAATGAGTGTAAATTAACATCAAGGCACAGACAGACAAAGAGGGACAACTTTTGATTTCTAATCAGCTGATAAAAGCTCTGGCTGTATCTATTCACCTGTGGATGAAGATAATCAGTAGGAAGAGGCATATTTAGAGATGGTGACGTATAGGCTGTCTCCTTACAAAGTCTTTGGACATCCTTTTTTAATATGTTTAATACTGTCATTCTTATTTTTAGGCTAATCGTGGTACAATATATTTGAAAATTATAGACAAAATGATAGTTAACAACTCATTGTAATTGGGTGATATCTTTTTACTACAATTTATGTAATCTCTTGTATAATTCCACCTATTCAGGTTACAACTCTCCAAAAATCTTCTTTCAAGCATGGCCTAAACAAGCATAAACATGGTTTCTGTGTGTGTATGTATTGTAAATGCAGCTGGGTGTAAATGTATAAAATGTATAAAATCATTTATAATCAATCTACCCATCAAACTTTTGTGTTTTGGTTTTGCACAAACTGTTTTGATTTTCAAAGGGAATTTGCAAAAGTTCACAAAGAATTTATGTTTCAAGTAACTTTATCTGTTGTGCTGGTTATCAAAAAAAATATTCACTCACTCTCTGAGCCTATCCCAGCAGACAACAACAGAGTATCAGAGGGTATAAAAAATATGTCCCCCTTGAATAATTCACACAACAAGGCTCAAGCAGAGGTTTTTTTTAAAATAGGAAGTAAAAGCAAGTAAATAAAAATATAATATATATGCTGTGGTCCCCCCCCTACTGAGCAACAGTAGCAACAGCTCGTGTTTAATACAACTATAAAAGTTAAGATGACATATTCAAATAGGCTGTGTTTATGTGGTATCTGCATTTCCTTTCAGTTACAACTGCAGGGATGTAAATGTTAATGCTGCTTTTCATCCCTTTGTCTCTAAGGCATTTACCTCGTGTTTGCATTAATTGTACTACAGTGGGTTCTTTGTACTTTACACACTCAAACACAAATTCTTACGGGTTTTCAATGAGAAGGAAATAGAGACATCTATAGTACAAGTGAGAGTTCTGAGCACTCACTTGAACCAAACATTTGGATTACAGACAAATCCTTGCAAATTCACATCCAATTTTACCATAATATTTTATATTCTCACATTCCTGCACATGCCCATTCATACAAACAGTTTGAAAGTGTAAAAAATTAATGAAGTGTTTGCCTTTGTGTGTGGCGTTTTCTGTTCCCTATTCTAATTGTGTTTGGCCCCTTAAATTGCAATAGTCCATTCTTTCAAAAGAGCAGTCAACGAGCTGCCATGCTAGATTTTGTTTTCACTTATTACCTAAAGCGTCTGATAAACAACAGCCAGAGAAAAAAAAAAAAGGGGGTGCCAAAAGCTGATTCAAGAGGGAGATATCATTGTGAAAATAAGGGAGTCAGATGACAGATGAAGACAGATGTTCCCACTGGAAAGTGAGTACAAAAAGAGCATGGGGAGGAAATTAATTTCTCACAGACAAAACAAACCTGATTGCTAGTGTTGCTCTGTTTGTTAATAAGTTGCCCATATCACAAGTGAAGTAGTTACATACATCCAAGTTCATATTTTAAATGCGTAAAACAAAAAGTATAATTTGGTAATGTTACTGAGGTCATTGAAAAACAAAAGATTAGATATTAGATTCAATGTACCTTTCAGTAAAATGGCAGTATACATTACAATGCCATCCTCAAGTAAACATTTTTAAGAATATTAACAGATATATTGCAAATTATGTATTTTGTCCAATATAATGAGCTTTTATTAGAAGCATTTTCAAACATTAAAAACACTAGAACTGTTTAAAGTAAAAGTTTTGATCCCTAAGTAACATCTGATTTGATGGGTCAGACTTTGTAAACAGTATAAGTAACTTTTCTTCATTCATAGTAGCACATACACCTTGTGTGGCATTAGTAAGGCCATCGTGGATGTCTGAAGAAGCTATTCACCCCTTATTTATGGCACTGTGAAAACTGCCTCAAGAATTTTTATTATGTTTAATTCAATCCCCTTTTCTCATGTAATTCTGAAGTATATCCCTGCGCCACAGGGTGAAACTCAGATTTAAAAAAGAGTATAGCGATTCACCATCTTACATAGAATACCTAAACTTTTTCCTTCCCTTAGCTCTTTGACTTCAAGTATTCAGGATATTTTTCCTGACACTATCAACAGAGGACTTGCCTATTTTGAAGGGTTTTGCTACCTTGCTTCTGCCTCTTATCCTTCTCTTTGAACTCTGGTTGCTGTCATTTTTAAAGCTCTATGCAGCTACTTAGACCAAGACATATACTAAGCGAACAAGCCTAAAAACTAATCCAACTGGTGATAATTCCTATAAAAGTCCTATCTTTATTTTTTGTGTTTTTAAATATGACTCATAATTCATCAAATTTAACAAGGGGGGCAAAACAAGTATATAACTGTTTATTTTTCAAGTAAGTGGATTAATTACACCAGTGAGCTATTACAACATGACCACTGATGGTCAAATGCAAATTTCTGCTGGGAAAACTTGCATCCCGGGACTCATATGGATTGCACTTTGACACCTACCCAAATCTATCTGCAGACCAATCACCCCCTACAACCACACAATATGGTAACACTATTCCTCTAATGAACAGCTCTCCAGGAACATGCCCATGCAAATACATTATAGAACGAGATAGTAAAATATCAAATAAAAACAAACGAAAGAGCCTGGGGTCTTCCCCTGACCTTAGCCCGATCCAAGAATAAAACAAAACAGAAACTTACTTTTTTTGTTGTTTTAAATCTATATTTGGCCTTTTAACAAAATATGTAAAAAGAAAAAACAAAAATATTTTTTTATGTTAATAATTTATTACTATGCGATAGGTCAAGATTATTTTTTGTGTAATCTTCTGACCCCTGTTATCAGGTGTATCTGATTGTGTACAATTGGATTTTGAGCAAATTTTTTACCATTAAATTATGCAAAAGGTGTCAGACACAAAACATTTCAGAAACCATATGTATCAAATATGATACGTTTGGCATTACAGGGTTAAAAATATGGCTGCCCTTATGAAAACTCTTAGGATTGTCACGACTGACCATCTGTACCAACACTTCTGCTTTTGTCTTCCTCTTTCCCGCCTCGCTAATTTTGTTTTTTCCACTTGCACAGCTAAATAAACACTCACTCGTAAGGACAGTTTAGAATCACCAGATAAACTAGTATGCATGTATGCATGGGGAAAATATGCAAACTCCACAAAGATGGCTGCTAGCACCACACCGATTTAGCAAACCAATCTATCAAAATGTCTCAGTGGATTAAAAGTATTCTAACCTTGGAGTTTATTTACCCATAACCAATTGTTATTACCCTGACCCATCCTGTAAGAGACACTTCGGCTGTTGATATACTCAGAGTGGAAACACCCCCTGACATGGTTGGGTGTTGAAATATGTCTCATGAACACATGAATCATTGACATTATGGCTCATTACAGCACCATCCATGCCCCATCCCCTCTTTCTACCTCCTCGTATGGATTTTCTTGTTTTGACCAGATGACTTGGATGATTATAACAACTAAAGCACAGGTTGGGACTTGTTCATAGACCATTAGCTTGCGATATCGATCTCAATATCTAAACACTGTCCCTGCCATTTTGTCTTTGCAAGTGACGGGGAAAAAAAACAAACAGACTACATTTGAATTTTTATTACCAATTACTGCGATAAATCTGCTCATTTCTGCACGCTCGCTCACACAGACACACCTTACCCACTTTAATTTGTTCACGCTTTTTACCCTGAAATACAAATTGACAAATGTGTTTACCATCATTACCGAAGCTCGCCCCGTGTCTCTGTGTGCTCGTCAGCACAATTAGCGACAGGAGAGTAATCACAGCTCTTTACCTCACCCAGCACAGCTGTGAGCGAGAAGAACACCAAACACAATTAACCAGACCTAAATCCAATTAGCGAACAATGAAAGGTAACACAACCTGATGGTGCTAGTTAACCACCGAGGAGTTCACTGCTGGCGGCACGTTTGGAGCAGAGAAGACGAGCGCAAAGAAAGGGAACAGAGGTGTGAAGAAAAGACTACTGTGGAAGGAAGCCGGGAAACTGGAGGATGTTGCAAAGGATTGGTGATGTTATTTTCAAAATGGTGTCAATATACACACCCTACAAGCCTCCAATGAAAAATACTCCTACAGTAAACAAGCTCTACTTGGTTTAGATATTTGTAAGGACCCTGTGTTTGGTCTTAGTATTGGTTCCAAAGCTTGACCATGTAAAGGATAAACTTGAAGTTGCAAGTTAAATAATCTAGCTGAAGAGATATGGTTTTGCTAAGCAAATGGATGGGAGGAGAAGTGTGACTGAGTGTGGCTAAATGTTTCATTTTCAGCTTTCCTTTTCTGTTTACACATCCCAACACAATTAACTACCCAACAAAACTGATTGCGTTTTTGTTTGGTAGTTTGGTTTGGAAAAGAAAAAAAGAGTGGAATTTCTAAAAGTTATTCAAGGTCTATTCTCAAAAAGTGAAAAATTCTTGGGTCTGCATAATTCTTGCACCACCCACCATCCATGCTGTGTTGCCATAATAATAATAATAATAATAATAATAATAATAATAATAATAATAAT